>VYZN01000057.1:0-11196 GCA_009761285.1 Aphis glycines | reverse complement strand
TTTTGTTTATTGAATATACTAACAATGTAGAATTTCAAAAAAAGCAAAATCTTATCATTGATATGTATGTAAACATACCTAGTTTAGATTAAATTTGATTATAAGTAATAATGTTTTCTTTTCATACAGTTAAAACTATAACAGATTGATCATTTTCAATTTTAGTGTAACAGTAATACATCTTACTGTGAAATTTGATAATATAGAGTATAAAATAAAGATTATCTTTTGAATTTTTCATAATAGTGTAATCAAATATACATAAACTTTAATTTCCTCAAGTGTGAAATTACTAAAGGGCTTAATTTTGACACAGGTTTGAAAATTGATAATCATTAGAATCCTGTGTTAAATATAAAGTTTACCCATAATTCAGCTTATGGAATAAAGCTAACAATTGTTAAAATTTAAAAAAAAATTAAAATCTTATTCAGTGATTGCCATGTAACATACCTAGTTCAGTTTAAATATGTAAAATAGAAATAATGTTTGCCTTTATGAACGTAAAACTGATAACCAATTGCATCGTTTTCAAATTTAAGTAACCCTAATACAACAAATGACTAAATTGACAATGGAGAATGTAAAACAATAAAGATTATCTTTTGAATTTTTCATAATAGTGTAATCAAATATACATAAACTTTAATTTCCTCATGAAATATAAAGTCTACATTTTACATAGTTGAAACTATAAACATTAGAATCATTTTAAATTTATAGAGTAGCTTTATTTTTGTTTATTGAATATACTAACAATGTAGAATTTCAAAAAAAGCAAAATCTTATCATTGATATGTATGTAAACATACCTAGTTTAGATTAAATTTGTTTATAAGTAATAATGTTTTCTTTTCATATAGTTAAAACTATAACAGATTGATCATTTTGAATTTTAGTGTAACAGTAATACATCTTACTGTGAAATTTGATAATATAGAGTATAAAATAAAGATTATCTCTTGAATTTTTCATAATAGTGTAATCAAATATACATAAACTTTAATTTCCTCATGAAATATAAAGGCTTAATTTTACACAGTTGAAATTATAATCATTAGAATCCTTTTTAAATACAAAGTTACCATAATTCAGCTTATTGAATAAACTAACAATGTAAAATTTAAAAAAAAATTAAAATCTTATCATTGATTTGCATGTTAACATACCTAGTTCAGTTTAAATATGTAAATAGAAAATAATGTTTGCTTTATGAACAGTTAAAACTATAACAAATTGATCGTTTTCAAATTTAGAGTAACCCTAATACAACAAATTGACTAAATTGACAATGTAGAATGTAAAAAATAAAGATTTTCTTTTGAATATTTAATAATAGTGTAATCAAATATACCTGAATTTTAATTTCCTCATGAAATATAAAGTCTACATTTTACATAGTTGAAACTATAAACATTAGAATCATTTTAAATTTATAGAGTAGCTTTATTTTTGTTTATAGAATATACTAACAATGTAGAATTTTAAAAAAAAATTAAAATCTTATCATTGATATGTATGTAAACATATTTAGTTCAATTTAAATTTGTTTATATATAATAATATTTTCTATTTGAACAGTTAAAACTATAATCAATCAATCATTTTCAAATTTAGAGTAACCCTAATACAACAAATTGACTAAATTGACATTACAGAATGTAAAAAATATAGATTTTCTTTTGAATTTTTATTAATAGTGTAATCAAAAATACAGAAATTTTCATTTCCTCATGTTTCATAAAGTTTTCATTTGACACAGTTGATACATTAAAGAAGTTTTTTTGAAAAATAATATAACTAAAAGAATTTTTTTTGGCAAAATTTTATTTCAAAAAGAAGTTTCTTGGAATAAAATATTTTGAAAATAAGTTTTTTGGAAAAATAATATTTCAAAAAGTAGTTTTTTTGGCAAAATTTTATTTCAAAAAGAAGTTTTTTGGCAAAATTTTATTTTAAAATGAATTTTTTTGGAATAAATTATTTTGAAAATAAGTTTTTTGGAAAAATAATATTTCAAAAAGGAGTTTTAGGTTATGAATATTTGGAAAACAAGTTTTTTCGAAAAACTATATTACAAAAAGGAGTTTTAGGTTATGAATATTTTGATAATAAGTTTTTTGGAAAAATAATATTTCAAAAAGTAGTTTTGGCTATAAATATTTGGAAAATAAGTTTTTTCGAAAAACTATATTTCAAAATGAAGTTTTTTTGGGAAAATTTTATTTCAAAAAGAAGTTTTTTGGCAAATTTTTATTTTAAAATTAATTTTTTTGGAATAAATTATTTAAAAAAGGAGTTTTTTGGAAAAATAATTTATGAAAAAAATATATTTTGTAAAAAATATTTCAAAAAAGGGTTTTGAGGTTATAAATATTTTGAAAAACAGTTTATTGGAAAAATTATATTACAATAAGGAGTTTTTTTGAAAAATAATATTTCCAAAAGGAGTTTTAGGTTATAAATATTTTGAAAAAAAGTTTTTTTGAAAAATAATATTTCAAAGGAAGTTTTTTTGAAAAACAATATAACAAAAGTAACTTTTTTTGAATAATTATATTTCAATAAGGAGTTTTATTTGGCAAAATTTTATTTCAAAAAGAAGTTTTTTGGCAAAATTTTATTTTAAAATGAATTTTTTTGGAATAAATTATTTTGAAAATAAGTTTTTTTGAAAAATAATATTTCAAAAAGTAGTTTTATGTTAAATATATTTGGAAAATAAGTTTTTTCGAAAAACTATATTACAAAAAGGAGTTTTAGGTTATGAATATTTCAAAATGTAGTTTTAGGTTGAAAATATTTGGAAAATAAGTTTTTTTGGCAAAATTTTATTTCAAAAAGAAGTTTTTTGGCAAAATTTTATTTTAAAATGAATTTATTTGGAATAAATTATTTTGAAAATAAGGTTTTTGGAAAAATGATATTTCAAAAAGAGTTTTAGGTTATGAATATTTGGAAAACAAGTTTTTTCGAAAAATAATATTTCAAAAAGAAGTTTTTTTGGCAAAATAATATAACAAAAGGAAGTTTTTTTGAATAATTATATTTCAATAAGGAGTTTTATTTGGCAAAATTTTATTTCAAAAAGAAGATTTTTGCAAAATTTTATTTTAAAATGGATTTATTTGGAATAAATTATTTTGAAAATAAGTTTTTTGGAAAAATAATATTTCAAAAAGGAGTTTTAGGTTAAAAATATTTGGAAAAAAAGTTTTTTCGAAAATTAATATTTCAAAAAGAAGTTTTTTTGGCAAAATTTTATTTCAAAAAGAAGTTTTTTGGCAAAATTTTATTTCAAAAAGAAGTTTTTTGGCAAAATTTTATTTTAAAATGAATTTATTTGGAATGAATTATTTGGAAAACAAGTTTTTTCGAAAAACTATATTACAAAAAGGAGTTTTAGGTTATGAATATTTGAAAAAAATTTTTTGGAAAAATAATATTTCAAAAAGTAGTTTTAGGTTAAAAATATTTGGAAAATAAGTTTTTTGGAAAAACTATATTACAAAAAAAAAGTTTTTTTAAAAAAAAATATAACAAAAATAAGTTTATTTGGCAAAATTTTATTTCAAAAAGAAGTTTTTTGGCAAAATTTTAATTCAAAAAGAATTTTTTTGGCAAAATTTTATTACAAAAAGAAGTTTTTTGGAATAAAATATTTTGAAAATAAGTTTTTTGGAAAAATAATATTTCAAAAAGGAGTTTTAGGTTAAAAATATTTCAAAAAGAAGTTTTTTTGGCAAAATTTTATTACAAAAAGAAATTTTTTTGAAAAATAATATAACAAAAGGAAGTTTTTTTGAATAATTATATTTCAATAAGGAGTTTTATTTGGCAAAATTTTATTTCAAAAAGAAGATTTTTGGCAAAATTTTATTTTAAAATGGATTTATTTGGAATAAATTATTTAGAAAATAAGTTTTTTGGCAAAATTTTATTTCAAAAAGAAGTTAATTAGGCAAAATTTTATTTCAAATAGAAGTTTTTTGGAATAAAATATTTTGAAAATAAGTTTTTTGGAAAAATAATATTTCAAAAAGATTTTTAGGTTATGAATATTTGAAAACAATTTTTTCGAAAAATATATTTCAAAAAGGAGTTTTAGGTAATGAATATTTTGAAAAAAAGTTTTTTGGAAAAATAATATTTCAAAAAGGAGTTTTAGGTTATGAATATTTGGAAAACAAGTTTTTTCGAAAAACTATATTACAAAAAGGAGTTTTAGGTTATGAATATTCCAAAAAGTAGTTTTAGGTTATGAATATTTGGAAAATAAGTTTTTTTAAAAAAACTATATTACAAAAAGAAGTTTTTTTGAAAAATAATATTTCAAAAAGGAGTTTTAGGTTATGAATATTTTGAAAAAAAGTTTTATGGAAAAATAATATTTCAAAAAGAAGTTTTTTTGGCAAAATTTTATTACAAAAAGAAGTTTTTTTGAATAATTATATTTCAATAAGGAGTTTTATTTGGCAAAATTTTATTTCAAAAAGAAGATTTTTGGCAAAATTTTATTTTAAAATGGATTTATTTGGAATAAATTATTTAGAAAATAAGTTTTTTGGCAAAATTTTATTTCAAAAAGAAGTTAATTAGGCAAAATTTTATTTCAAATAGAAGTTTTTTGGAATAAAATATTTTGAAAATAAGTTTTTTGGAAAAATAATATTTCAAAAAGGAGTTTTAGGTTAAAAATATTTGGAAAATAAGTTTTTTCGAAAATTAATATTTCAAAAAGAAGTTTTTTTGGCAAAATTTTATTTCAAAAAGAAGTTTTTTGGCAAAATTTTATTTTAAAATGAATTTATTTGGAATAAATTATTTGGAAAACAAGTTTTTTCGAAAAACTATATTACAAAAAGGAGTTTTAGGTTATGAATATTTCAAAAAGTAGTTTTAGGTTAAAAATATTTGGAAAATAAGTTTTTTTAAAAAAACTATATTACAAAAAGAAGTTTTTTTGAAAAATAATATTTCAAAAAGAAGTTTTAGGTTGAAAATATTTGGAAAATAAGTTTTTTCGAAAAATAATATTTCAAAAAGAATTTTTTTGGCAAAATTTTATTACAAAAAGAAGTTTTTTTGAAAAATAATATAACAAAAGGAAGTTTTTTTGGCAAAATTTTATTACAAAAAGAAATTTTTTTGAAAAATAATATAATAAAAGGAAGTTTTTTTGAATAATTATATTTCAATAAGGAGTTTTATTTGGCAAAATTTTATTTCAAAAATAAGATTTTTGGCAAAATTTTATTTTAAAATGGATTTATTTGGAATAAATTATTTTGAAAATAAGTTTTTTGGAAAAATAATATTTCAAAAAGGAGTTTTAGGTTATGAATATTTGGAAAAAAAGTTTTTTCGAAAATTAATATTTCAAAAAGAAGTTTTTTTGGCAAATATTTTTATTTCAAAAAGAAGTTTTTTGGCAAATTTTATTTCAAAAAGAAGTTTTTTGGCAAAATTTTATTTTAAAATGGAATTTATTTTGGAATGAATTATTTTGGAAAACAAGTTTTTGGAAAATAATTATTTCAAAAAGGAGTTTGTAGGTTATGAATATTTTGAAAATAAGTTTTTTTGAAAAATAATATTTCAAAAAGAAGTTTTTTTGGCAAAATTTTATTACAAAAAGAAGTTTTTTTGAAAAATAATATAACAAAAGGAAGTTTTTTTGAATAATTATATTTCAATAAGGAGTTTTATTTGGCAAAATTTTATTTCAAAAAGAAGATTTTTGCAAAATTTTATTTTAAAATGGATTTATTTGGAATAAATTATTTTGAAAATAAGTTTTTTGGAAAAATAATATTTCAAAAAGGAGTTTTAGGTTAAAAATATTTGGAAAAAAAGTTTTTTCGAAAATTAATATTTCAAAAAGAAGTTTTTTTGGCAAAATTTTATTTCAAAAAGAAGTTTTTTGGCAAAATTTTATTTCAAAAAGAAGTTTTTTGGCAAAATTTTATTTTAAAATGAATTTATTTGGAATGAATTATTTGGAAAACAAGTTTTTTTGAAAAACTATATTACAAAAAGGAGTTTTAGGTTAAAAATATTTGGAAAATAAGTTTTTTGGAAAAACTATATTACAAAAAGAAGTTTTTTTAAAAAAAAATATAACAAAAATAAGTTTATTTGGCAAAATTTTATTTCAAAAAGAAGTTTTTTGGCAAAATTTTATTTTAAAATGAATTTTTTTGGAATAAATTATTTTGAAAATAAGTTTTTTTGAAAAATAATATTTCAAAAAGTAGTTTTATGTTAAATATATTTGGAAAATAAGTTTTATGGAAAAATAATATTTCAAAAAGAAGTTTTTTTGGCAAAATTTTATTACAAAAGGAAATTTTTTTGAAAAATAATATAACAAAAGGAAGTTTTTTTGAATAATTATATTTCAATAAGGAGTTTTATTTGGCAAAATTTTATTTCAAAAAGAAGATTTTTGGCAAAATTTTATTTTAAAATGGATTTATTTGGAATAAATTATTTTGAAAATAAGTTTTTTGGCAAAATTTTATTTCAAAAAGAAGTTAATTAGGCAAAATTTTATTTCAAATAGAAGTTTTTTGGAATAAAATATTTTGAAAATAAGTTTTTTGGAAAAATAATATTTCAAAAAGAGTTTTAGGTTATGAATATTTGGAAAACAAGTTTTTTGGAAAAATAATATTTCAAAAAGGAGTTTTAGGTAATGAATATTTTGAAAAAAAGTTTTTTGGAAAAATAATATTTCAAAAAGGAGTTTTAGGTTATGAATATTTGGAAAACAAGTTTTTTCGAAAAACTATATTACAAAAAGGAGTTTTAGGTTATGAATATTCCAAAAAGTAGTTTTAGGTTATGAATATTTGGAAAATAAGTTTTTTTAAAAAAACTATATTACAAAAAGAAGTTTTTTTGAAAAATAATATTTCAAAAAGGAGTTTTAGGTTATGAATATTTTGAAAAAAAGTTTTATGGAAAAATAATATTTCAAAAAGAAGTTTTTTTGGCAAAATTTTATTACAAAAAGAAGTTTTTTTGAAAAATAATATAACAAAAGGAAGTTTTTTTGAATAATTATATTTCAATAAGGAGTTTTATTTGGCAAAATTTTATTTCAAAAAGAAGATTTTTGGCAAAATTTTATTTTAAAATGGATTTATTTGGAATAAATTATTTAGAAAATAAGTTTTTTGGCAAAATTTTATTTCAAAAAGAAGTTAATTAGGCAAAATTTTATTTCAAATAGAAGTTTTTTGGAATAAAATATTTTGAAAATAAGTTTTTTGGAAAAATAATATTTCAAAAAGGAGTTTTAGGTTAAAAATATTTGGAAAATAAGTTTTTTCGAAAATTAATATTTCAAAAAGAAGTTTTTTTGGCAAAATTTTATTTCAAAAAGAAGTTTTTTGGCAAATTTTTATTTCAAAAAGAAGTTTTTTGGCAAAATTTTATTTTAAAATGAATTTATTTGGAATGAATTATTTGGAAAACAAGTTTTTTCGAAAAACTATATTACAAAAAGGAGTTTTAGGTTATGAATATTTTGAAAAAAAGTTTTTTGGAAAAACTATATTACAAAAAGAAGTTTTTTTAAAAAAAAATATAACAAAAATAAGTTTATTTGGCAAAATTTTATTCCAAAAAGAAGATTTTTGGCAAAATTTTATTTTAAAATGGATTTATTTGGAATAAATTATTTTGAAAATAAGTTTTTTGGAAAAATAATATTTCAAAAAGGAGTTTTAGGTTAAAAATATTTGGAAAATAAGTTTTTTCGAAAATTAATATTTCAAAAAGAAGTTTTTTTGGCAAAATTTTATTTCAAAAAGAAGTTTTTTGGAATAAAATATTTTGAAAATAAGTTTTTTGGAAAAAGAATATTTCAAAAAGAGTTTTAGGTTATGAATATTTGGAAAACAAGTTTTTTGAAAAACTATATTACAAAAAGGAGTTTTAGGTTATGAATATTTCAAAAAGTAGTTTTAGGTTATGAATATTTGGAAAATAAGTTTTTTTAAAAAAACTATATTACAAAAAGAAGTTTTTTTGAAAAATAATATTTCAAAAAGAAGTTTTAGGTTGAAAATATTTGGAAAATAAGTTTTTTCGAAAAATAATATTTCAAAAAGAATTTTTTTTTTTGAATAATTATATTTCAATAAGGAGTTTTATTTGGCAAAATTTTATTTCAAAAAGAAGATTTTTGGCAAAATTTTATTTTAAAATGGATTTATTTGGAATAAATTATTTTGAAAAAAAGTTTATTGGAAAAATAATATTTCAAAAAGTAGTTTTATGTTAAATATATTTGGAAAATAAGTTTTTTCGAAAAATAATATTTCAAAAAGGAGTTTTAGGTTATGAATATTTTGAAAAAAAGTTTTATGGAAAAACAATATTTCAAAAAGAAGTTTTTTTAAAAAAAAATATAACAAAAATAAGTTTATTTGGCAAAATTTTATTTCAAAAAGAAGATTTTTGGCAAAATTTTATTTTAAAATGGATTTATTTGGAATAAATTATTTTGAAAATAAGTTTTTTGGAAAAACTATATTACAAAAAGGAGTTTTAGGTTAAAAATATTTGGAAAAAAAGTTTTTTCGAAAATTACTATTTCAAAAAGAAGTTTTTTTGGCAAAATTTTATTTTAAAATGAATTTATTTGGAATGAATTTTTTGGAAAACAAGTTTTTTGGAAAAACTATATTACAAAAAGGAGTTTTAGGTTATGAATATTTTGAAAAAAATTTTTTGGAAAAATAATATTTCAAAAAGTAGTTTTAGGTAATGAATATTTTGAAAAAAAGTTTTTTGGAAAAATAATATTTCAAAAAGGAGTTTTAGGTTATGAATATTTGGAAAACAAGTTTTTTCGAAAAACTATATTACAAAAAGGAGTTTTAGGTTATGAATATTTCAAAAAGTAGTTTTAGGTTATGAATATTTTGAAAAAAAGTTTTATGGAAAAATAATATTTCAAAAAGAAGTTTTTTTGGCAAAATTTTATTACAAAAAGAAGTTTTTTTGGAAAATAATATAACAAAAGGAAGTTTTTTTGAATAATTATATTTCAATAAGGAGTTTTATTTGGCAAAATTTTATTTCAAAAAGAAGTTTTTTGGCAAAATTTTATTTTAAAATGAATTTTTTTGGAATAAATTATTTTGAAAATAAGTTTTTTGGAAAAATAATATTTCAAAAAGTAGTTTTAGCTTAAGAATATTTGGAAAACAAGTTTTTTCAAAATACTATATTTCAAAATGAAGTTTTTTTTGGCAAATTTTTTTTTCAAAAAGAAGTTTTTAGGCAAAATTTTATTTTAAAATGAATTTTTTTAGAATAAATTATTTGGAAAACAAGTTTTTTCGAAAAACTATATTACAAAAAGGAGTTTTAGGTTAAAAAGATTTGGAAAATAAGTTTTTTGGAAAAACTATATTACAAAAAGAAGTTTTTTTAAAAAAAAATATAACAAAAATAAGTTTATTTGGCAAAATTTTATTTCAAAAAGAAGTTTTTTGGCAAAATTTTATTTTAAAATGAATTTTTTTGGAATAAATTATTTTGAAAATAAGTTTTTTTGAAAAATAATATTTCAAAAAGTAGTTTTATGTTAAATATATTTGGAAAATAAGTTTTTTCGAAAAATAATATTTCAAAAAGAAGTTTTTTTGGCAAAATTTTAATTCAAAAAAGAATTTTTCTGGCCAAAATTTATTACAAAAAGAAAGTTTTTTGGAATAAATTATTTTTGAAAATAGTTTTTGGAAAAAAATAATATTTCAAAAAGGAGTTTTAAGTTTGAATATTTTTGAAAAAAAGTTTTATGGAAATAATATTTGAAAAAGAAGTTTTTTTGGCAAAATTTTATTACAAAAAGAAATTTTTTTGAAAAATAATATAACAAAAGGAAGTTTTTTTGAATAATTATATTTCAATAAGGAGCTTTATTTGGCAAAATTTTATTTCAAAAAGAAGATTTTTGGCAAAATTTTATTTTAAAATGGATTTATTTGGAATAAATTATTTTGAAAATAAGTTTTTTGGAAAAATAATATTTCAAAAAGGAGTTAATTAGGCAAAATTTTATTTCAAATAGAAGTTTTTTGGAATAAAATATTTTGAAAATAAGTTTTTTGGAAAAATAATATTTCAAAAAGAGTTTTAGGTTATGAATATTTGGAAAACAAGTTTTTTGAAAAACTATATTACAAAAAGGAGTTTTAGGTTATGAATATTTCAAAAAGTAGTTTTAGGTTATGAATATTTGGAAAATAAGTTTTTTTAAAAAAACTATATTACAAAAAGAAGTTTTTTTGAAAAATAATATTTCAAAAAGGAGTTTTAGGTTATGGATATTTTGAAAAAAAGTTTTATGGAAAAATAATATTTCAAAAAGAAGTTTTTTTGGCAAAATTTTATTACAAAAAGAAGTTTTTTTGAAAAATAATATTTCAAAAAGGAGTTTTAGGTTATGAATATTTTGAAAAAAAGTTTTATGGAAAAATAATATTTCAAAAATAAGTTTATTTGGCAAAATTTTATTTCAAAAAGAAGTTTTTTGGCAAAATTTTATTTTAAAATGAATTTTTTTGGAATAAATTATTTTGAAAATAAGTTTTTTTGAAAAATAATATTTCCAAAAAAGTAGCTTTTTATGTTAAAATATACCTTTGGAAACTAAGTTTTTCGAAAAATAGATATTTCAAGAAAGAATCATTCTTTGGGCAAAATTGTTAATTCAAAAAGAATTTTTTTGGCAAAATTTTATTACAAAAAGAAGTTTTTTGGAATAAATTATTTTGAAAATAAGTTTTTTGGAAAAATAATATTTCAAAAAGGAGTTTTAGGTTATGAATATTTTGAAAAAAAGTTTTATGGAAAAATAATATTTCAAAAAGAAGTTTTTTTGGCAAAATTTTATTACAAAAAGAAATTTTTTTGAAAAATAATATAATAAAAGGAAGTTTTTTTGAATAATTATATTTCAATAAGGAGTTTTATTTGGGAAAATTTTATTTCAAAAAGAAGATTTTTGGCAAAATTTTATTTTAAAATGGATTTATTTGGAATAAATTATTTTGAAAATAAGTTTTTTGGAAAAATAATATTTCAAAAAAATAATATTTCAAAAAGGAGTTTTAGGTTAAAAATATTTGGAAAAAAAGTTTTTTCGAAAATTAATATTTCAAAAAGAAGTTTTTT
>VYZN01000056.1:113341-133630 GCA_009761285.1 Aphis glycines | reverse complement strand
TTTGAGCCATATATTGAGAATTAAAAAGTATTGAATTTATTTAGGCTGAAAAAGTGCCATATTTTAAAAGTTGATGAAAGGAATTATTTTGGGGTGGATTTGAGCCATATATATTGTGAATTAAACAAGTAGAGAATTTTATTGGGCCAAGAAGAGCCGTATATTGAAAAGAAAATAATTGTGAATTTATTGGGCCAAAAAGAGCCGTATATTGTGAAAAAAAAATAATTGTGAATTTATTGGGCCAAAAAGAGCCGTATATTGTGAAAAAATAATTGTGAATTTTATTGGGCCAAGAAGAGCCGTAATTAGTGATTTAAATAATTGAGAATTTATTAGGCAGAAATAAGCCGTGTTATAATTGAAAAATAATTGTGAATTTTATAGGCAAGGAAGTCCTATCGTGTTTAAAAAAAATACTTGACGTATATTGTGAATTTTAGAGAGGATAAAAAAAATCCTAGGAAAAATAATAAAGAAAAATTGATAATATAAATAATTTGGGGAATAAAATAGAATTACGGAAAATTTTATAATAAAATAATATTAATAAATATTATTTAGAGAAATTAATGTTAAACTAAAAATTGAGAAAAATAATAAGTTTCGTAAAACGAATGAAAAAAAATATATAAAAAAATAGTTTATTTTAATAAATAAAACATATTTAATTTAAGTTATAATAAATGAATATAAAAATAAATTTATGAATAAGGAGGAAGAAAATATTTATAGCGAAAACGAAAGTAACAGTTCGGAAGAGGAAACTGATAAAACAAATACAACCAAAACGCAAGTAGGATTAAATAAAAATATTGAAGTAGAAAAATTAGTAGAAATAAGTATAAATACGAAAGAGGATAGCGACTCTACACAGAGAATTAATAAGGAAAGAACAAAAGAGAAAAGTTTGTTAGATACTACTGTTAGAGAAGACTCGAATACAGGAGTAGAACAAAGAGTATTAGGGTTACGTAGTACACCAAATTTAGTCCATACGGAAATAGGACCAGTGAAAAGAAAGCAAAGAGTAAAAATGTCTAGTGTAACTACTGAAATGGCTACTATTGAGCAGGTCACTGCTATGATACCAATTTGCGCCGACGCTAAAGACATTTGTTCGTTCATACGGGCATGCGATTATGCATGCGAGGCCGTAGATAGAGAAACCATACCCTTACTAGTAAAATTTATTAACACTAGGATTACTGGCAAAGCGTTAGAAGTATGTCGATATAGGGAAACTAGCGATTGGAAAACCATTAAGAAAATATTACGGGGGGCTTTTGAACAACAATTGTCACCACAAACATTACAGATAGGATTAAATTCTGTTCGTATGAAAAATGACGAAGATGTGTTAACTTACACGGGTCGCGTAGAACAATTATATTATAATTTATGTAATGCAACTTTGGCAAATAAAACGCCCGAAGAGGCGAGAATTTTAAGGCAAACTCTAAAAGATCAAGCTCTTGCAATTTATATAAATGGGTTACAAATGGATTTACAAACAATATTACGAGCTAGGAATCCCGAAACGTTGGAACTGGCAATGCAAATGGCTAGGCAGTTAGAAATAGAATTTAGTTTTAATAAAGAATTACAGAATAACGAGAATAAAACAAGTCAGGGTGGAAATAAAAATAATAACGGAAATCGTTGGTCAAATAACTATCAGGGAAACAATCCAAACGGAAAAAACCTTGGTTATAAGCAAAATTATAACCGCGGTCAGAATAGACAAAATCCTAATAATTATAATAATGTTAATCGTAGTAATAATTTTAACAGTTTCGGTCGCAATAATAATAATAGTAACAACTATCCGCGTAATAATAATAACGGTCAATATAATAATAATCGGAGACAGCAAAACAATCCCGGATGTTATATTTGCGGCAGAACTAATCATGTCGCTCGCGATAGTCGTGGCAATATCGCACAGATTGCACGTCGAAATACTAATAACAATGCGCAGCCACAAAATAATAACGCACGACAAAATACCAATAATAATTTTAACAATAATTCGGCACCAATAACTTGTAGTTATTGCAATAAGATAGGACACGATAGTGTTAGCTGCTATAGCAAGCAACGGGATGAGCGTAATAATGCAAACCGGTCGGGAAACGGTCAAGTATCGAACGGGAACGGCGTCCGTTCGATCAACCAGATAACGGCCGTAACGGAGGACTTATCACTCAACGATGTCTCACCATCGTATCAGTAATTAATGAAAATCATGTTACATTTCAATCGCCTAATTTTAAAACAAATACAGCAAACCTTCTTTTAGACACCGGTAGTGAAATCAATTTAATAAAAATAAATAAATTAACAGGCGAAACATTAGTAAACGAAAACGAAAAAATAAATTTAAAAGGCATTAATGATAAAATAGTAACTACCATAGGCAAAATTACAATAATATTACTATTAAATAATAATAAAATAAAAACAGAATTTCATGTAGTTGATAAAAAATTTCCAATACCGCGAGATGGAATTCTAGGTCACCACTTCCTGTTACAGAATAACGCGATAATAGATGTTGCGAATAATATATTAACAATAAATGATAACACTCCGCACGAATTAAATAAAGATAAAATATGTTACACATTAAAACCGCGAACGGAAACAATAATATCTATACCAATAGCTGATCCGATAATGGAGAATAAAAATATTTTAATACAGAAACAAGAATTAATACAGGACGTATATTGCGCTAATATAATAAACACGGTAAAAAACGGGAACACGGTGATAAGTGTACTGAATATTTCAGAATTACCGCAAAACATTTATGAGGACCAATTGAATAAAATATTATACGATAACGACATAGAATATAAATTACACGAAATAACTGTAGTAAATGACAACAACGATCGCGTAAATAAAATAAAAAGTTTAATACGTAGTGACCATTTAAATAACGAGGAACGTAAAACAATATTAGAAATATGCGAACATTTTTCTGATGTGTTTCATTTGGAAAATGATTATTTAACATTTACTAACGCCGCGGAGCACATAATACGATTACCCGCTAATCAGCCACCGGTATATAGGAGACCGTATAGATTGCCACAAGCACAACAAAAGGAAATTGAACAACAATTAGTTAAAATGGAACAAAACGATATCATAGAACGATCTATGTCACCCTTTAATGCACCTTTGTTGTTAGTAAAAAAGAAATCAGATTCATCTGGTAAGGACAAATTCCGAATAGTGATTGATTTTAGGGCACTCAACGACGTAACTTTAAACGAGTTTCATCCGTTACCTAATATTACGGAAATATTAGACCAATTGGGGCAATGTCAGCTTTTTACCATTTTAGATTTAGCAAATGGGTTTTATCAAATACCTCTAGCAAAGGAATCTCGCGAAATGACAGCATTTTCGACCGGTCAAGGTCATTATCATTTTAAACGTATGACTATGGGAATGAAAACAAGTCCCGCTACATTTCAGCGATTAATGAATAACGTATTGTCGGGGATAATAGGCATAAAATGTTTAGTATACTTAGACGATATTATTATTTATGCGAAAAATTTGAGCGATCACAACAATAAGCTGATAGACGTATTCGAACGTCTACGTACCCATAATTTAAAAATACAACCAGATAAATGCGAATTTCTAAAACGCGAATGTTTATATTTGGGACACATAATTTCGGAACACGGAATAAAACCAGATCCGAAAAAGATAACATCAGTGTTAGAATTTCCGGTGCCTAAAACTGTAAAACAAATAAAATCATTTTTAGGTTTATCGGGATATTATAGGAAATTTATACAGGGATACAGTATGTTAGCAAAACCAATGACCCACCTATTAAAAAAAGACATTAAGTTCAATTGGGACGAAAGTTGCCAGGCAGCTTTCGATAAGTTAAAGAACGCACTCTGTGCAGAACCGATTTTACAATATCCAGATTTTACGAAACAATTTATACTTACAACTGATGCTAGTGGTAAGGCTCTCGGAGCTATACTATCACAAGGAACGATAGGTAGCGACCTACCAATAGCATACGCCTCTAGAACTTTGAATAAAAGTGAAATGAATTATTCAACTACGGAGCTAAAATGTTTAGCGATCGTATACGGGGTTAAACAATTCAGACCTTATCTCTACGGTAGAAAATTCGTAATACTCACTGACCATAGACCACTGTCTTGGTTATTTAACTTAAAAGATCCGTTATCAAAGTTAGCGAGATGGCGCATACAGCTTGAGGAATACGATTACGAAATAAAATATAAACCAGGAGTACAAAATTCGAACGTAGATGCCTTGAGTAGAATGTATAGTATAAAGGAAATTAAAGACGAAAGTTATACGAGCTTTCTAGAAAAATCGGAAACAACCATAATAACAAATAGTAATGTAAAAGAGGTGAACGGTGAATTGCTAGAATCACCTGTAGAATATCATGTTGTATCAGAAATAGAAAAATATTATAACTTTAAATCGGGAATAAACTACGAATTAAAACGGAAATTCGGAACGAATAAAATGCTGGAATCAAATAAACAAATAGGCGACGTAGTATATTTTAATTACGAAGAAAGGTACATAATATTTTTAATAACTAAAAGTAAGGAAAAGCAACTGACCACTAGTGAAAATATGCATTTTGCATTATTAAATTTAAAATACTTTTGCATTAAAAATTCCTTGAATAAATTAGTTATGAACCAGTTAGGAAAGAAAGACGGGTTAGATTGGACAAAAACAAGATCAATGATTAGGTACATATTTCGAAATACGGATATAGAAATAATGATCTGTGCTAGATTAGAATACACTAATGAGGAAAAATTAATTATTTTCAAGCAATTTCATGACTCACTACTAGGAGGTCATGCTGGGTTAAATAGAACAGTAAAGAGAATTAAACGACAATTCAGCTGGCCAGGGTTAAAACAAGAAGTAAAGGAATATATAAAAAACTGTCCGTCGTGTCAAGCGAATAAAACAACTAATAGACATCACCGTAGTCCGATGATTATAACTACGACAAGTTCTAGGCCATTTGAAAAAATATTTATGGATATAGTAGGACCTCTAATACCTACTGCAATAGGAAATACATATATATTAACTATGCAGGACGATCTAACAAAATATTCATTAGGTGTTCCGTTACCAGATCATACGGCAAACACTATTTCCCAGGCGTTTGTAGTGAATTTCGTATGTGTGCACGGTATACCTGAGACTATATTAACTGATCAAGGTACAGACTTTCTTAGTAAGATTTTCGCAGAAGTGTGTAAATTACTAAAGATTAATAAAATAAATACGAGTCCTTATCATCCGCAAACTAACGGTAGTTTAGAAAGATCACATAGAACTTTAGCCGAATACTTGAGACACTACGTGGACAAAGATTTAAATAATTGGGATCAATTATTGTCATACGCATTATTCGTGTACAACTCAACGGAACATAGTTCAACCAATTACCAACCTTACGCTTTATTATATGGAAAAGAATTGGACGTACCAGTCAAGTTAAAGTGTAGCCCTGAACCTAGGTATAATTACGACGATTATATATTTGATTTGAAACAAAAAATGCAAGAATCACATAAGATAGCTAGAGAAAGGTTAATTACTAAAAAGATTAAATCTAAAAAACAGTATGATAAGAAGGAGTATAGCGAAGATTTAGATGTAAAGGATTTAATATTATTGAAAGATAAAACCCAGAAAAATAAGTTAAGCCCGTTATGGAAAGGACCTTTTGAAATTTTAGAAGTTTTGGATAGCGAAAATGTAGTAATACAGAGAGGTAGAAAGAAGGTGACTGTACATAAAAATGATGTAAAAAGATATTATAAAAAAGACATCCATATATATATATATATTTGACATCCATTCTCGGATCATGCGCATACGTAGTATGGTGTTTCTTTTTACATATTACATCATGGGTCTCTACCAAATTAAGTAGCCTTCCTGATTTATTATACGTCCCGATATCCACTTCAAAAATTATCTCTCTATTATTTAATTTCTCGAATTGTATATAAAAGTTTTTATTAAAATATTTATCATAACACGTTATGTTTAGCATTGGGTAGTGGTCTAAATCTAACCTTTTTAGAATGTTTTAATCTGAATGTCCGTTCCATACTACTATTATGTTCTCGTTATTACCTCTACGTATATAACTGTCAATGTATCCCTTCGTTAAATTATTTTTCGTTGAATTCAAACTTTGCTTTAATTGGTCCAGACAAGCATCTCTCAATTCGGTCTTAACCCGGAAAACCCTCTTAATCTCTCTCACTGCTACCTGAAGCTCCGTCTCACCCATAGGTCGAGCTTCTTCATTAAGTGGTAGCAAAAGAGGTCGTCCTTCCAGTTTCCTAATCTTAAATCGGTCTAAACTATTTGATATAGCCCCGGAGATAACGACCATGCTTGTCTTGTTCACCATCGAGAATTCGAAATCCATTATCACGAACTTATGTGTCTCTTTTCTGTATAATTAAACATTTAATGTTAGTGATTATATTTTACATTTGTACTTATATTTCATACTAATTATACTTATATTTATTACTTATTCATATGTCCTATTAATTATTAATATCATTACTACTAAGTTAGATTATTTATTTCTATCAATCCGCATTATATTTATAATAGTTATATATTCAATTTTATACATTTTTTTTTCCTTTAACAAGGACGGCATATCATTTATGGCTAACCTATCTGGTGTGTCACCTAGTAGTTTTTCCTTAGCTCTATTTTCTTTTGCTGGTGACTTCACATAGACGATTTTACTTTCTTTATTCGCTGTATCGTCATTCATAGTTCTTGTTTGATGGCCTATCGCTCTCATAGTGGTCAGTTTACATTTATAACTTATGTATATAAATGCCAAAAGAAATAAGGAGAATACTAACAATGCCATTATCGCGTACATCATCAATGAATTGGTATTACTTTGCACCTCTACTCCTGATTGTCTAAGTATTTCCTCGTCTATCATATTTTCTACTTCGTTTAGTGAGTGGGCCATTTCGTGTACGTTGTCGAGTTTGCCTGAATCGAATTTATGTTTATACTTTTCTATTTTAATGTCTTTGATACTGCTATTTATTTTATACGATATATTCCCTACTCCTATCTTAGGTATGAAATTTGTGAAATACTTCGTTTTTATCTCCCTAGTCGGATTTAGTACTACATGTTCTGCATAAGCTCTACATTCCTGATTTAATTTAATTATTCCCTGATTTTTAATTTTTTCTATATACGGTTCTGGTACTCCCTGGCACGTAATTGTTAATGTATCTTTTCTTGTTGTATATATCCATGTGTTAGCATACTTAAGTTTGTGAAATATATTTTTGGAAATAACTATTACTCCTGATTCACAATTCTGTGGTAATTGGTCTGGGTTTTTAAATAAAGAAATTTCACATGGTTGATCTTTCGATTCGTGTTGTACCGGTTGAAATTCTGGGCAAATGGTAAATGTTTCTGTTTCAGTGCAATGTAGTAGTTCTGTTTCGGTAAATGTTGTAAATTGTCTACGGTTTTTGGTTATTCCTACGTATTGGTACTCGGGTTTTAATACTATACTGTGTGTTTTATTATCTGCTCGATCGATGCCTACAGAATGTGGTATAGGTATGATTTTGAATAATGTTAATTGTGTTTCTGTTATTAACGGTATTTTTATCAAAAACACTATTTGACTCCCGCTATAAAATACTGCAATTTTAGTGATTTTTGTAAATTCATGTATTTCACTTGGCAATGTTCCCATTGGTAAGTTCAAGTTAAGTGGTAAGTTTAATTTTACGTCTACTAGTTGCGCTGCAAGTTCCCGCGGTGTTACTAAGCTTGGGTGTAGAACACTTGTCCTAGCCGCAGTTATTATTGCGCTTAAAGTTTGGGTTTCGTAAGAGTACTGTGTCATTAGTGCCGTAAATATACTAAAAATTCTGTTTGATAATAATAAGGTTTCTAGAGTATACGTATTATTTACTAGAGCTTTTATGTTTGTTTCTAGACTTATTTGTTTTTGTTTTAATTCGATATATAATTTATTTAATTCGGTCGAAGCACTATTTATTCCTATTATTGAAGATTTGACTACAGTGGTCTGGTCTTTAATGACGTGTATCATACGTTCGTTGGTACCTTCGACTTTATCTATGTGTCGTAAAGTTTCCTCCGCACACTCCTCATCACAAACTCCGAATAAGGTTTTCATTGCAGAACCTATTATATTTATTAATCCTCTTTTCGCTCTAACGCTACGTAAGGTCGTATGTTCCCCTGTGTGTAGTAAATACCTGCCAATAGATTCGTACATTTGTGTCCGTTGGACGGATATTTCGTTAAAAGTTGTTTTCAATACATTGTCGTACTTAGAGCACATCTCATGATCGGTCATATTTCCCTTGCAATGCTCGTCCATATGCTTAATTTCTAATTCTAATTGATAATGTCTTAAATCATAATTGCTTAACGGTATATAAGTTATGAGCTCCCAATGAGCTCCTATTATCCTGATTTCACCTTGGTTTTCATAAAATATACTTGTTTCATTTTTAAATTCTTCTATGGTGTATGGCGACTGTCCTTGCACCATCATTATACACAAAAACCTATATAATAATTCGCTAATTAGACATATATTTTCCTTAATTAAGTTAGTAGGTCATTTACGTTACAATTATGTTATACGATTATGTTATTACTTAAACTATTTCATTACTTAATTTAACTTATTTTCTAACTAATAATACTCGCAATTATTTTACATCTATTTACATCTCTTTTGCTAAAAATAACCCCTCGACGTTGTCCTCAAAATTTCTCTTTTCATGATCCAGCACATAGGGCTTGTATAAGGCTCATCGCTCTGTATGATTCTCAAGAGGTCTGATCTCAAAGTTGCTATGGTTTGTTCTACTACGTGAGGACGCATCGGGTAAGGCATAATTGCTGCTGCCGAGTGCACATGGTGGTCAAAGCAGGCGGGGATCTCCCTGTCCCCCACTATAAATGTGTGTCTTTGGTGTTTTATCTTTCTGCCCAAATTTATAAGAAATCTGATTTTTAGACCCCATCTGGTGGAGCCATCTCTGCCAGCGAAAAAACTCACGCTTCCCAACAAGTTCATGGTGGGTAGCCACATGTGCGGCCGTTCGTACGGTATCGGTGTCAAATGTATTCTTCGGTTTCCTTCCCTTCGGAATTCGTCCAAAATACATTTGCAGAGTACCGACTCCTCCGTCAGCGTTCCATGCGGCTCATGCCAATCCCAGCAGATTTCGCTATGTGCGCAGCATATGTGCAGGTACATGGTGTTTCTTTCAAACTCCATGCACCCCAGATACTGGTATAACAGCATTTCTCCCAACATTTCATCTCCCCTATTTAACCGGAGAGTCACTAGACGTCCCCCTGCCGTTTCTTTTATTTCCAACCCGAATTCAGGAACTACGTCTAACCTTGCATTTTCCACCAATGGCACTAAGCGTCTATGCCCTTCCGCTGTCAGATAAATTACTTCAATCTGTCGGTTCCTATAATACAGTTTAATTCTTATAGTACTTTTGTTCAATAGTGTAAAATTTAAAACTAACTACATTTGTATCTTAATATTAAAATAAATTTGATTTACTATCTTTATTTTGTTTATGTGTTTTTTTTTTTTTATTTTTTTTTTATTTTTTTATATACTGGTTTCCCTCATCACGTTTAACTCTGTTCCTTGTTCATGTATTAAATTCACTACATATCTGTACCTATGCCTGTTCACACACTTAAAATTATGGTGTATGCTAATAATTAGTAATACAATGGTCATTATTAAAATGCTTATTCCTACACATATTATGAAATTGTAATAATGTATTTTAAATTTAGAATTTTCTAGATTTGTCACGAGTCGTGTGTTATTAGTGTTGTTAATAATTATTTTACTAGTTATATTTGTTCTATCCTCTATTCCTTCTGTGGTATCTAACGTGATGTCGCCATAATCAAATTTATTTGCTACATCTGTGGGTTCTTCCACCGTTAAGTTTGCTTTAATTATTTGCGATATTGTTTCGTAATTGGTATTATTTTTATTAATACTATGCTCGACATTATCTAGTGTAGTTAAGTTATAGTCGTGACTATTTGTCATGATAGGTTTTATTGTAGTCGGAATGGTTATATTGGTTTGATGTAGTGACTTTGAAAGTATGACACGTAGGTGTCTAACATTTCTCGGAAATAGTATGTATTTTTCATTATCTAGTCCTACTGTTTTCAATGTCATCTCACACATTTTTTCAATAGTAATTCTTGTTAATGTACTGTTTAATACAATAGTCGCGGGTTTTATGGAAAATATACACCCTAGGTTCATATGTACTCGTGTGTTGTTTTCATCATTCAAGGCTAAAGTTATACGCTCCGTTGTTCCCCAAGTCGTATGTTGAAGTTCAACATGACTATTGTGCACTTCATAAAAAACTATTGTCTCTTCATGGCTCGACACTCCCCTTATCGTCATAATGATTAACCTATAATTTCATTATTTATTACTTATATTATTTTACTATTCTATTACTTATCTTACTCTACTCTCTATATCTATGCTTAACACTATTATTTTTTTTTTATTTTTCATTTATTTCCGTTCGTACATTCTCAACAATTGATCCATTCTGTCACTTCTCTTACGATTCACTATTGCCATCCGTTTCATTTCTTTTCTACACTTTTCCCTATCGTGTTCTAACATTTCGTCAGCCTCTGGCATTGCGTCTAACCAATCGTTTATTACTATACAAAATTGTTCTCTTAGGTCGTTCTTTTCATAAACGTCGTGTATAAAAATCGTAATGTTTTTCGTATATCGTTCTATTTCCGATTTCGAATATGGTTCGCTCAATTTTTTATTAGCATTTTCCATATGTGACCTTAAACAACTAGGTGCTTCGTCCCTTCTTAAGAAAGTAGTAACGTTATGTTTTTCTCGTTGGATCATGTCGCATAGATAACCTAAAAATTCACCTTTCTTCTCCCTAAAAATAAATACTTAATCTTAAAATACACTCTAAGTCTTATCTACCTTACTTAATTAATACCTATTTGATTATATTTAATTTCTACCGAAACTTTAGTGCTTATTACTTATATGTCAACTTAAACTTCTAATCATTCTCTTCTGGTTTGTCTTTTTTATAATATCTTTTTACATCATTTTTATGTACAGTCACCTTCTTTCTACCTCTCTGTATTACTACATTTTCGCTATCCAAAACTTCTAAAATTTCAAAAGGTCCTTTCCATAACGGGCTTAACTTATTTTTCTGGGTTTTATCTTTCAATAATATTAAATCCTTTACATCTAAATCTTCGCTATACTCCTTCTTATCATACTGTTTTTTAGATTTAATCTTTTTAGTAATTAACCTTTCTCTAGCTATCTTATGTGATTCTTGCATTTTTTGTTTCAAATCAAATATATAATCGTCGTAATTATACCTAGGTTCAGGGCTACACTTTAACTTGACTGGTACGTCCAATTCTTTTCCATATAATAAAGCGTAAGGTTGGTAATTGGTTGAACTATGTTCCGTTGAGTTGTACACGAATAATGCGTATGGTAATAATTGATCCCAATTATTTAAATCTTTGTCCACGTAGTGTCTCAAGTATTCGGCTAAAGTTCTATGTGATCTTTCTAAACTACCGTTAGTTTGCGGATGATAAGGACTCGTATTTATTTTATTAATCTTTAGTAATTTACACACTTCTGCGAAAATCTTACTAAGAAAGTCTGTACCTTGATCAGTTAATATAGTCTCAGGTATACCGTGCACACATACGAAATTCACTACAAACGCCTGGGCAATAGTGTTTGCCGTATGATCTGGTAACGGAACACCTAATGAATATTTTGTTAGATCGTCCTGCATAGTTAATATATATGTATTTCCTATTGCAGTAGGTATTAGAGGTCCTACTATATCCATAAATATTTTTTCAAATGGCCTAGAACTTGTCGTAGTTATAATCATCGGACTACGGTGATGTCTATTAGTTGTTTTATTCGCTTGACACGACGGACAGTTTTTTATATATTCCTTTACTTCTTGTTTTAACCCTGGCCAGCTGAATTGTCGTTTAATTCTCTTTACTGTTCTATTTAACCCAGCATGACCTCCTAGTAGTGAGTCATGAAATTGCTTGAAAATAATTAATTTTTCCTCATTAGTGTATTCTAATCTAGCACAGATCATTATTTCTATATCCGTATTTCGAAATATGTACCTAATCATTGATCTTGTTTTTGTCCAATCTAACCCGTCTTTCTTTCCTAACTGGTTCATAACTAATTTATTCAAGGAATTTTTAATGCAAAAGTATTTTAAATTTAATAATGCAAAATGCATATTTTCACTAGTGGTCAGTTGCTTTTCCTTACTTTTAGTTATTAAAAATATTATGTACCTTTCTTCGTAATTAAAATATACTACGTCGCCTATTTGTTTATTTGATTCCAGCATTTTATTCGTTCCGAATTTCCGTTTTAATTCGTAGTTTATTCCCGATTTAAAGTTATAATATTTTTCTATTTCTGATACAATATGATATTCTACAGGTGATTCTAGCAATTCACCGTTCACCTCTTTTACATTACTATTTGTTATTATGGTTGTTTCCGATTTTTCTAGAAAGCTCGTATAACTTTCGTCTTTAATTTCCTTTATACTATACATTCTACTCAAGGCATCTACGTTCGAATTTTGTACTCCTGGTTTATATTTTATTTCGTAATCGTATTCCTCAAGCTGTATGCGCCATCTCGCTAACTTTGATAACGGATCTTTTAAGTTAAATAACCAAGACAGTGGTCTATGGTCAGTGAGTATTACGAATTTTCTACCGTAGAGATAAGGTCTGAATTGTTTAACCCCGTATACGATCGCTAAACATTTTAGCTCCGTAGTTGAATAATTCATTTCACTTTTATTCAAAGTTCTAGAGGCGTATGCTATTGGTAGGTCGCTACCTATCGTTCCTTGTGATAGTATAGCTCCGAGAGCCTTACCACTAGCATCAGTTGTAAGTATAAATTGTTTCGTAAAATCTGGATATTGTAAAATCGGTTCTGCACAGAGTGCGTTCTTTAACTTATCGAAAGCTGCCTGGCAACTTTCGTCCCAATTGAACTTAACGTCCTTTTTTAATAGGTGGGTCATTGGTTTTGCTAACATACTATATCCCTGTATAAATTTCCTATAATACCCCGATAAACCTAAAAACGATTTTATTTGCTTTACAGTTTTAGGCACCGGAAATTCTAACACTGATGTTATCTTTTTCGGATCTGGTTTTATTCCGTGTTCCGAAATTATGTGTCCCAAATATAAACATTCGCGTTTTAGAAATTCGCATTTATCTGGTTGTATTTTTAAATTATGGGTACGTAGACGTTCGAATACGTCTATCAGCTTATTGTTGTGATCGCTCAAATTTTTCGCATAAATAATAATATCGTCTAAGTATACTAAACATTTTATGCCTATTATCCCCGACAATACGTTATTCATTAATCGCTGAAATGTAGCGGGACTTGTTTTCATTCCCATAGTCATACGTTTAAAATGATAATGACCTTGACCGGTCGAAAATGCTGTCATTTCGCGAGATTCCTTTGCTAGAGGTATTTGATAAAACCCATTTGCTAAATCTAAAATGGTAAAAAGCTGACATTGCCCCAATTGGTCTAATATTTCCGTAATATTAGGTAACGGATGAAACTCGTTTAAAGTTACTTCGTTGAGTGCCCTAAAATCAATCACTATTCGGAATTTGTCCTTACCAGATGAATCTGATTTCTTTTTTACTAACAACAAAGGTGCATTAAAGGGTGACATAGATCGTTCTATGATATCGTTTTGTTCCATTTTAACTAATTGTTGTTCAATTTCCTTTTGTTGTGCTTGTGGCAATCTATACGGTCTCCTATATACCGGTGGCTGATTAGCGGGTAATCGTATTATGTGCTCCGCGGCGTTAGTAAATGTTAAATAATCATTTTCCAAATGAAACACATCAGAAAAATGTTCGCATATTTCTAATATTGTTTTACGTTCCTCGTTATTTAAATGGTCACTACGTATTAAACTTTTTATTTTATTTACGCGATCGTTGTTGTCATTTACTACAGTTATTTCGTGTAATTTATATTCTATGTCGTTATCGTATAATATTTTATTCAATTGGTCCTCATAAATGTTTTGCGGTAATTCTGAAATATTCAGTACACTTATCACCGTGTTCCCGTTTTTTACCGTGTTTATTATATTAGCGCAATATACGTCCTGTATTAATTCTTGTTTCCGTATTAAAATATTTTTATTCTCCATTATCGGATCAGCTATTGGTATAGATATTATTGTTTCCGTTCGCGGTTTTAATGTGTAACATATTTTATCTTTATTTAATTCGTGCGGAGTGTTATCATTTATTGTTAATATATTATTCGCAACATCTATTATCGCGTTATTCTGTAACAGGAAGTGGTGACCTAGAATTCCATCTCGCGGTATTGGAAATTTTTTATCAACTACATGAAATTCTGTTTTTATTTTATTATTATTTAATAGTAATATTATTGTAATTTTGCCTATGGTAGTTACTATTTTATCATTAATGCCTTTTAAATTTATTTTTTCGTTTTCGTTTACTAATGTTTCGCCTGTTAATTTATTTATTTTTATTAAATTGATTTCACTACCGGTGTCTAAAAGAAGGTTTGCTGTATTTGTTTTAAAATTAGGCGATTGAAATGTAACATGATTTTCATTAATTACTGATACGATGGTGAGACATCGTTGAGTGATAAGTCCTCCGTTACGGCCGTTATCTGGTTGATCGAACGGACGCCGTTCCCGTTCGATACTTGACCGTTTCCCGACCGGTTTGCATTATTACGTTCATCCCGTTGCTTGCTATAGCAGCTAACACTATCGTGTCCTATCTTATTGCAATAACTACAAGTTATTGGTGCCGAATTATTGTTAAAATTATTATTGGTATTTTGTCGTGCGTTATTATTTTGTGGCTGCGCATTGTTATTAGTATTTCGACGTGCAATCTGTGCGATATTGCCACGACTATCGCGAGCGACATGATTAGTTCTGCCGCAAATATAACATCCGGGATTGTTTTGCTGTCTCCGATTATTATTATATTGACCGTTATTATTATTACGCGGATAGTTGTTACTATTATTATTATTGCGACCGAAACTGTTAAAATTATTACTACGATTAACATTATTATAATTATTAGGATTTTGTCTATTCTGACCGCGGTTATAATTTTGCTTATACCCAAAGTTTTTTCCGTTTGGATTGTTTCCCTGATAGTTATTTGACCAACGATTTCCGTTATTATTTTTATTTCCGCCCTGACTTGTTTTATTCTCGTTATTCTGTAATTCTTTATTAAAACTAAATTCTATTTCTAATTGCCTAGCCATTTGCATTGCCAGTTCCAACGTTTCGGGATTCCTAGCTCGTAATATTGTTTGTAAATCCATTTGTAACCCATTTATATAAATTGCAAGAGCTTGATCTTTTAGAGTCTGCCTTAAAATTCTCGCCTCTTCGGGCGTTTTATTTGCCAAAGTTGCATTACATAAATTATAATATAATTGTTCTACGCGACCCGTGTAAGTTAACACATCTTCGTCATTTTTCATACGAACAGAATTTAATCCTATCTGTAATGTTTGTGGTGACAATTGTTGTTCAAAAGCCCCCCGTAATATTTTCTTAATGGTTTCCCAATCGCTAGTTTCCCTATATCGACATACTTCTAACGCTTTGCCAGTAATCCTAGTGTTAATAAATTTTACTAGTAAGGGTATGGTTTCTCTATCTACGGCCTCGCATGCATAATCGCATGCCCGTATGAACGAACAAACGTCTTTAGCGTCGGCGCAAATTGGTATCATAGCAGTGACCTGCTCAATAGTAGCCTTTACACTAGACATTTTTACTCTTTGCTTTCTTTTCACTGGTCCTAATTCCGTATGGACTAAATTTGGTGTACTACGTAACCCTAATACTCTCTGTTCTACTCCTGTATTCGAGTCTTCTCTAACAGTAGTATCTAACAAACTTTTCTCTTTTGTTCTTTCCTTATTAATTCTCTGTGTAGAGTCGCTATCCTCTTTCGTATTTATACTTATTTCTACTAATTTTTCTACTTCAATATTTTTATTTAATCCTACTTGCGTTTTGGTTGTATTTGTTTTATCAGTTTCCTCTTCCGAACTGTTACTTTCGTTTTCGCTATAAATATTTTCTTCCTCCTTATTCATAAATTTATTTTTATATTCATTTATTATAACTTAAATTAAATATGTTTTATTTATTAAAATAAACTATTTTTTTATATATTTTTTTTCATTCGTTTTACGAAACTTATTATTTTTCTCAATTATTAGTTTAACATTAATTTCTCTAAATAATATTTATCAATATTATTTTATTATAAAATTTTCCGTAATTCTATTTTATTCCCCAAATTATTTATATTATTATTTTTCTTTATTATTTTTTCCTAGGATTTTTTTTATCCTCTCTAAAATTCACAATATACGTCAAGTATTTTTTTTAAACACGATAGGACTTCCTTGCCTATAAAATTCACAATTATTTTTCAATTATAACACGGCTTATTTCTGCCTAATAAATTCTCAATTATTTAAATCACTAATTACGGCTCTTCTTGGCCCAATAAAATTCACAATTATTTTTTCACAATATACGGCTCTTTTTGGCCCAATAAATTCACAATTATTTTTTTTTCACAATATACGGCTCTTTTTGGCCCAATAAATTCACAATTATTTTCTTTTCAATATACGGCTCTTCTTGGCCCAATAAAATTCTCTACTTGTTTAATTCACAATATATATGGCTCAAATCCACCCCAAAATAATTCCTTTCATCAACTTTTAAAATATGGCACTTTTTCAGCCTAAATAAATTCAATACTTTTTAATTCTCAATATATGGCTCAAATCCGCCCCAAAATAATTCCTTTCATCAACTTTTATAATATGGCACTTTTTCAGCCTAAATAAATTCAATATATAAGGACTTATTACTTGCCTTCCCAATAATTCAATAAATAAGGTCTTAACTGCCTTCAATAAAATTCTCAATTAATATTCTCTTTAATTCACAAAATAATTTTTCCTCGCGTGTTCCTTGACGTATAATTCACTAATAATTTTTTTATTTAATAAATATTTATTTCCGTATTTCTCACGTATAATTCGTTCTAAATAAAATATTCCCCCTTAATTATAAAAATTTTTTTTTTATTATTTAATAATATATTCTCTTTTTTTTTTTTATTATTTTAAATAAATTTATTTTATACTATTCTTACGATATTTATCTTAAATAATTTTTCCGCATAAAAAAAAATTTAATTTTTTTTTTTATTTAATAAAATAATTTAGTTTCCGTATTTAGAAAAAATTTAAAGTAATTAAAATAATTTTTCTTCTCTTTTATATTCTTCTCGGTTTTTATAATTAAAATATGATTTTCTTTTTTTTTATATCAACAATTTATTTTTCTGCTATTATATTTTATAAAATAAAAATAATAAGATAAAATAAAATTTTAAGACTTCTAATTTGTTAGTTTTTTTTTTTTTCGAAAAAAATTTCTATGTCAAAATATTTTATTTATTTAAAATAAAATAAAATATTTTTTATTGTTATATATTTTAGAGTTTTTTTAACTTATTATTTTTTCCTGAAAAATTCTTTATGTTACTTTGTGTTATTTTAAAAAGAATAAAATATTTTTTTTTTTAAGATTTTTAATTTATTAATTTTTTTCCTGAAAAATTATTTATGTTCCTTTATTTTATTTTTATTTAAAAATAAAAATAAAATTCTTATTTATTTAATTATCTCTCGAAAAATTATTTATATTGTTTTATAACTAAATAAAATAAATTGTTTTATATTATTATTAATAAACAAAAATATTTATGCGTAAAATATTCTAAGTGTAATATTAAAATTATTTAATTGTTGCGTTTTTTTTTTTTATTTAAATTAATTTGCTTATTTAATTTTTTTTCTTAAATTATTTATTTAAAATTTTTAAAATTTAAAATTTATCTATTTAATTTTTTTATTTAAATTATTTTATTTAATGTTTTACGGGAAATATATATATATACACCTTCACAATTAAAAGTAACTTATACGATGGAGTTTTTAATTCCAAAGGAGACGCGACCAGAGTTAGACGCTTAAAATTATTTTACATTAATAAAAAAAATTATGCTTACACAACGATGGTTTGAGTCGATGCGTCCATTCTTCTTGATTGCTGAGCCGTGGTGCTACTTGTTGATTCTTTCCTCTTTCGGAGTCGCTGAAGTTGACGTTCTGCAGTTGTCTTCTTCAACAGTGATTCGTTGCCGAATGTGCCTCCGTGAATTCTTTGAAGTAGATGTATTTTAATTTTTTCGAGGAATTTTCGAAATGGAAAAATAAATATTTTTCCCGAAAATTTTCTAAGTTCGAAAAAATAAAATTGTTCGATCAAAGAATTCTTATTTGAAAGAATCCTACCGACTGCGCCAAATTTGTAACGTGCCACGTTCAAGCAATTGAAAGATGTAGAATGGATTGGATGTGATTGTAAAAATATAAACGATCGAAATATTTCTAAGTGTTTTTATTTGAAAAATATTCTAAATCCAAATGATTTAATAAATTAAACTCTGAAAAATATTCTAAGTCCAAATAATAAGATTATTGAACTGGGTGACGTGAAGTTGCTCTCTCTAACTCTGGTGGATCACGTCTGAAATGTGCCTAATCTGGGTCCCCTTATATATCATCCAGGGACTCCCGCGGTACCCTCAGGTCCCTGTTGGTCATCTGCACCTGCATCCGCTTCTTCCCACGCATTGCGTCATTTGCGCGATACCGTGCGTCAATTATATGACTATAATATTCTACCGGGTGGGTGATTACGTACCTATAGTCCGTTTCACAACACTAGATATTCGATTGCAGCGCGCCCCGTGGACTAAGTTTGACATACCATTGTTTCCCAAATGTGCGCCAATTTAAAAAATAGTATCATATTTTATATTTATTTCTTAAATAACGAACTCATTTTTTTTTTTTTACAGTTTATTAAAATACAATTTATTAAGTAGATAAAATATTATAAATGTAAACAAAAGTATTTATTTTATATAATAAATCAAAATATTTTCAGTCATTTTTAATTTAAAAAAATTAAGATTCTTCACTGTCGCTCTCGCTATCACTACTGTCATCGGGATTGATTGTCAGTATTATTGGTGTCAAAATTTCGTCTCTTAAACCTTCTTTTATGAAATCTTCTTCTTGTAGGTTATGGCAGTGATCGGTACATTTTTTCCAATTGTCAACAGTTACTGAGTCCAATGCATCATTTAACAATTTTTCGACATCGTCAAATTTAAAGGTAGTATTGTTTTTAGCGACTTCTCCTTTCACCTGTGCCCATATTAGCTCAATAGGATTATATTGGCAATGGTATGGCGGCAAACGTACAACTTCATGGCCCATTTGAAGTGCGATTTCATCAAGTTCATATTTTTTTTCTTTAGGTATTAATGACTTAACACGTTCACGTAATTCACTCAGTGTTTCCAATGGAGAAAAATCTACTCCGTTTTCTCTGAGCCATTGTTGAACACTTGATTTAATAGCATTTGATTTTGGATAATTAACAGAATAAACAGAATGGTAACTTGCATTATCCATTACTATAACGCAAGGTTCTTCCAAATTATTCAACATATCAATAAACCATTTCTTAAATATAGTGGCATTCATTTGGGTGTGGTAATCTGGATGTGTAGCACTTGATTTACAGCGTAATACTAATTTAGAGCCATTTACAAAACCAAATTTACTTGAACCAGCATGACAAATAAGCAATCGACCTCCTTTCCCAGTCGGTACCTTTAATCCTTCCGTATTTTGGGCATTTTGCCAAATTTGACCGCGTGAATGATTTTGGTTGACCCAAGTCTCGTCCAAGTAAACTACAGGTCGAGTGTCATTACTTTGACGAAGGTTACACATTTTACGTAAAAATTTAACGCGCATAGCAACAATATCATTCCTTTCCATGAGAAATCGTCTGCCGTCATTACATTTTTTATATT
>VYZN01000056.1:0-108804 GCA_009761285.1 Aphis glycines | reverse complement strand
AAAAATAATATTACATTTTAAATTAACAACTTTTATTAATTGATTAGATGTATAATCACTTATTATACACTTATTATAATATGTAAATTATGTTTTATACAATACATTTATAAAAAAAATTTAAAAATTAATCCAAATAAAAAATAACTGAATGTCATAATACAATTAAAACAATTTTTTTCCTTTAAAATTTGTTTTTTATTTATAGTACTATTGTGGTCTATGAATTGTTAGTACAAAATCTGAAATAGTAAAAATTAAAAAGTTAATGAGACTGATAAATATGTGTTTACTGTTTTACTTAAAGTCTTACCCTTCCTGTGTATTGTGGTAAAGTGCAAAGCAGTTTTTATTTTTTCCCAAACACAACGGGACATTACACACGCAGCACATCCATTCTGTACGAACTTCGTTCTTTTTAGTGCTACATCTGGCACATCTTCTTCTTGTACCTCTTTGCGGTTGATGAGCAGCTTGTTCAAGACGAATTATATTTGGTACAGATGGTTTATTTTTTTTCAATTCTACTGGACTTATTTTTGATTTATTTTGGACTGCTCTTTTTTCCACCAATGTTTTAGAAACAAGACTTCTAGATATTTCTCGACGAAAATCTTTCATAGTGATATTTGTATTTGTGGTCTGTTTATAGATTACATGTGAATTAACAATAGCTGTGTCAATAAAGTGAAAAAATAATCTATGCCACCATTTACGTGCCTTTCTATTAATTTCACATGATTTTTTGTTTTGGTCAAATTTGTCGACACAGTTCATGTGTTTGTTATATTCACTTAAAACTTTTGGACATGAAACCATAGTTTGATCTTCTTTGTACAGCTGTAGCATCTTCAGGGTTGTGGAAGTTTGATAAAAGGCTAACAATTCTTTTGTCGCGCCATTTAACAATTAAAATGTCACCTTGGTCGACAAACCAATCATATTCTCCAAGTTTTAAATCTTTATCTTTTTTAAAATTAGGCAAATGTTTTCTTGTTAAGTTAATAGTTCCACACGCATGAATATTTTTTGACTTGAGATATGTCATGAGCGGATAACTAGTAAAGTAATTGTCAAAAAATAATAAATGATTTTTATTTTGTATTGGTTGTGACAATTGCTTGACCACGCGGGCTCCTAATTGATTTTCAACACTATCACCAACTTTCCCAGTGTAAATTTCAAAATTCCACAAATACCCATGTTTGTCTACTAAGCACCAAATTTTGAAACCTCTTTTGATGGGTTTTTTCGGCATATATTGCTTATTTGAGTTTCTTCCTGTGAACTTAACCATACTCTCGTCTATAGAAACAATTTGATGTGGATTGTATGTTTTTTGGAAATTAGATAAAAGAATACTTATAAATGGTCTTAATTTATACAACTTATCGTAATTATGTGTATTTTTTTTTGGCATAACTGTATTGTCATTTAAATGTATATGTGCCAATAACCAACCAAAACGGTTAACAGGCATAAGACTACTAATGTATGAGTCGTGCAAATCTGGCGAAGATAACCAATAGTCCCTGTAACTACACTGCTTTTTTATTCCCATTAGAAGGTTTATTCCGATAAAAGTTTTTATTTCTGATAAATTTGTTCGTATAAATGATTTTCCGGTTTTAGTTTGTTTTTGTTGGGCGTATAGATTTGTTTGAAAAACAATTAAATTCATAATCTCATCATTAAATAATGTATTAAAAATATTAATTGGATTACAAAAAGGGAGATTTTCTATAATACTTGTGACGCCTTCTAAACTAGTAAATAAAGGACTTGAATGCATATTATTATTATTTTTTGACCAAATTGGTGGTATGAATGGAGTATTGGTTTCATTGTGGTTTTGTTGTATATTTATTTGAGGTTGAGAACTTTGACTTGAAGAAGGGGTAGCTAGTGGCTGAATTCCTGACATATCACCTTCTTCAAAATTAAAATTAGAAAACAGTTGACGACGACTAACTGGTAATTTTTTTGGAATTTCACCATCTTTGTTATTATTTTTTCTTTTTAATGATAATCGAGTTTTTTTTAAAGGCGAGGGTAGTAGATAAATATTATGATTATCTAAATTCAAAATTTCTGAGTCTTCATACTCCGAATCTGAAGAAGATTCGGAAATTACGACTTCACGTGAAGGCAAACAATAATCCGCGTCATTATCAGAATCGTCACATGAAGTTTCACTATCGTCATCAGATGGAATTTCTTCGTATAGTAATTGATAAATATTATTTTCATCTAAGTTTTTACTCATTTTGAATAATAAATTTATTGTAAAAAATACGGTAGATATGTTTTATATTTTAATACAAATAATAAAATAAAATAAAATATTTAAATAAATGAACACGCAGAATGAATAAAATAAACGTAATAAATATAACGTAATATATGAATACGACGATTTACTCACTTACTGCACGGTGGGTTATTATTTGGACCCGTACGTTTTACGTCATTCCAGACTAACTGCCATCAATAAAATGATTTTGTCTGCACTAAATGCTAATATACAATACTGTCTAACATACTATGTAAAAATATTATTTATATTAATAACTCAAATACGAATATTGTAGAAACAAGTAATAATAATTGGCTGGTCGTCGAGAAAAAAAAAAATCGGGAAAATACTCATAAATAACATGAAATTACTTAATTTCGGTTTTAAATTTAGAAAACAACATTGTAATAGACTAATAAAACTATTTATAAAACGTATAAGTGAAAAATTATTTTAAACTATCGATAACAATTATTATAAAAGGTGGGTTATTTTTTGTACCACCGTGACGGAAATGTAATAATATAGGTGGGACATATGGTATCCCACCGTGCTGGAAAGAGTTAAGGTATTATAAAGAATGTATACACATTAGCACATCCGGCAGGCATATAATTAAATGTAAAGAATTTATTGATGTTTAATAGTAGGCACATCCGGTAGGCATGTAATTAAATGTATTGATACTTAATAGCAGACACATTAGCAAATCCGGATATTATATTGTCATTTAAGAATGTATTGATATTTAGAGACATATACCAACCTGGTAAGCATATTATTAAATGTATTGATTCTTAATAGGACTATTTTAAAATGTTTAGCAACATTAATTGATCTTTAATAGCGGATACATTAGAATATTTACACTTAAATATCGTAGAGACAATTCACACGGCTATTATACTAATGTCTTGTACATCAAACTATGATGAAACAACTGATAGTTGTCTCTCCGTCTACAGTCTCAAACCGTTGTACACGTATATTTTTCGCTCGCTCCGTCTTTATAAATTTTAGTGAGTTTTTATTTTCAAAAATAATTTTAAACATGGTTGGATCTATCACCAACAACGCTGCGCTATACAAAAAGAAGACATTCATTTATATTCCACCTACACCACCTGCAGAATTAATTGATTCAACCAACTACACTTTAAATTTTGCTGGCTGTAAATTTGTGAACATAGGGCTTGATCCTGCAAATGAATTTAACACCGCAGTTCATATAATCACTCCCTCGAGAAATGTAAATATATCACCAGAATTTTTACGGCGTATATTCGCGCTAATGGGAAATTTACTCGCGTTCATATTGGAACAACCTCTAAAATATAAAAAGACATTGTTTCTTGATACTAGTATTAACAAATTATCAAGTATTGTGTATAATAGTAGTATACATTTGTATGTTTTGCGCACTTTTGACTGCGGAGATTGCAAAATTTTAAGGGGGATTTTTCACTTTAACCTTTTTTTTCTCCGCTCTACCAGACTGCGTAGATTGTAAAATTTTTAGGTGGATTTTCCTCCTCAAACTTTTTTTCTCCGCTGTACCAGTAAAAAACACTGATTTTCAAAAACCATAATGTATGTTCTGCGCACTTTTGACTGCGGCGATTGTAAAATTTTAAGGAGGATTTTCCCCCTCAAACTTTTTTTTCTCCGCTGTACCAGTAAAAAAACCACTGATTATCAAAAACATAATGTATGTTCTGCACATTTTTGACTTAAATGTGTTAATAACTTATTTAATACCTCGTGAACGTATAGCCTAGTGGTATAACGCGTCTAATTTAAATTTAATATGTTAATGATTTTTAAAAAATGTTTCAGGTTCCATTGAATTAGGTAGGTAAGTATAATAACTCTTTACTGTTTATCCAACTAGACACTATACGTTCACATTTTTTTTTCCTTTTTTTCTTTTTAACCTTTCATTTGTTTAGTATATAACATGTATGGATAAAGAAAACTTGTTAGTTTGAGCTAAGCTGTCTAGTGATCATATTTATATTTCTAGAAAAAAAATACTTTTTACTGTTTTTTATTTATTTATTTATTTTTTTATTTTATCAATATGAATCCATCAATCGTTGTATCAAATTCTGTGTTCGATATTCGTCCTTTTAGTAAGAAAAGTGTAACGGTTGGACTTCTAGTTAATAAGCAAATTTCAATTATTATATTATTAGAATGTAAATTAACTAAAAAAGTTGTAACGTTAGATCTTGATCAGTGGTGTAAATTAATGTGTGAAAACAATTTTAATACAATTATCGAAAATTTGCATACTCGTTGTAAACGTGTTAAGATAGCTGATAATTTTTTCTACTCTGTTAATGTAAACCAATCAACTATAGTTTTATATTCTAATGATAATTACATAACACTATCTCATATTGATCTCCATCGTATGAAACAATTACAACATTGTATTGACTTGTATATTGTCGAAAAACAGAAAAAATTGGAATCATACCAAAAAACGTTTGATACAGCTTATGCGTTAATAAAGTCTGACGTAAATGGGTTACCATCATCTTGTCAACGAAACGAATTTACAAATCAATTATTACAAATTATGATTTCAGCTACAGTAATATACAGAGTGAAGATTGTTCATTTATGTACGAGTTATTACAATTTCATTTTAATTCATTTTCGAACATGATATTACAAGATTTAGTGATGTAATATAAAAAAGTTTCTTAATTCATTTTAATTTATCATTCTTACTGAAAAAACTGTTATTTTATTAATACCACTTATATACTAACTTTCAATATTTTTATTTTTTTTTTATTTTTATTTTAACCTATAAATGTATTATTATTATTTTTTTTTTTTATCTAAATAATAAAAAAAAAATATAAATATAAAAAAAATTTTTTATTAAATAAAATTAATCCAACACCATATCCTATTACACATACTTTATAAATTTATTTTTTTTGGTTTGTGTCTGATAAGCTTCTTGTCGGGATGTCGCATCATTTTGTCGAAAACAGATTGAATGATCGTAACCATTTCTTTGGCTGTAGTTAAATCATCCGGATGCTGCCCTGTTAGAGATATTTTGAGTGAGCATTCAGCATGCTTCCATCTAAAAAAGTTAGGTTAGGTTAAATTAAATTTTATTATAAATATTTCACTTTAGTTAAGTATATATATATATATTATTACCTATCTTGCAGAGCAACATTAGCAATTTTAGCACATTTATAATGTGCTATAGTCCAGTAATCTACAGTCGTATTCTCTACAGGTGTCTTAACCGTTAATGAGCATTCATCCTTTTTTATGTTTAAGGTGTTCTCTACGGCGACACTCGAATTGCCTCCCAAATTTAGGTAGATAACCTTTTTTCACTCGAATTGCCTCCGGGTGTTTTCGGAGGCAATTCGAGTATACCCTAACAGTCTACTCGAATTGCCTCCCATAGTATACTAAGATTATCGAAAGTTTTTACTATCGATGATATCGATTATATCGATTTCCATAATGTTCAAAAATATTATTTTAAGACATACAGTATTTCCCAGGCAGATTAATTTGCCAAATGTAACAATCTTGTCGATCACTGATTATCAGTTAAAGATTAGTCCGTCATCACTAATATGATACGATAATACAATATAACAAACTTAAATGTTTTTTTCATTCATTATTTTATCATTTATTTTATTATTATTATTATTTTTTTTTTTTATATTTTTTTTATTATTTTTTATTTTTTTTTTTTATTATTATTAATAATTATAACTGCAGCTGTCAATCTATTTACTAAAATATTTATTTTATGTATTATTTTCTCAATTTATTTAATATGTAAGGTTATATACTTAATCGATTAATTATATCTATCGTAGGCGATTCTAGTACAAGAGGGTCACTACTTTTTCGACTACTTTTTTTTCGGGAGGCAATTCGGGTAACCATTTAAAAAAAAAATCACGGGAAGCAATTCAAGGGTCAGATGGGAGGCAATTCATGAGCGCCCGTTCTCTACATCGGTTGGTATAGTTGGATCTGTTATCAAATCCAATATTTTATCCGTATAACAGCTGATAGAGGTGCTCTATAAAATAATAATTAAATTATATTTTATTACTTTTTCGTAATATGTTATAAATTTATATAACTCACCTTTTTCGTCTTTTTCGATACCGGTTTCTTCTCCGGTTTCACAGCTAACCTTTTCGATGTACCTTTTTTTTGAGATGTTGTTGCAATATAATCCTATAATTAAAATAGACGATAAGCTGATGACGGTTTACAAAATCTATTTTTCATAAAATTTTAATAATTTTTTTAAAAAAAATGTCTTTTAATTAAAACAATTATATATATATTGTAATAAAAAAAAAAAATTGTTTTTTACTTACTTTGGACACTACAACAGACTCCTCGTCATCGCTTTTAAATGAGTAGCAGGACATTTTTTTTTTTATTTAAAAAATTAAATTAATTTTATTAAAAAAGTCTAGATTGTAAAATCTGTTGAAGTATACTGAATATACTGTATCGATAAGTCTCTTATATATGTAACCACTTCTACTCCTCCTCCTCTTAAGTCTAAAATAATCAGTTCAGCTAAAACACTAACTAGAATAAAATTTGAAAGGTTTTGTAACATTTGACCAAGGTACGTCCTTTCATAATCGAAAAAATAGAATGTAATTAATATCTACATTACAAGTGTGATTTGTATCTAAAAAAATGTAATTAACTTCTATATTATAATGGCAGATTTGAAAGGTTATATGAAATTTGTCAAGGTACGTTCCTCTCATAATCGAAAAAATAGAATCTATTTAATTTCCGCATTGCAAGGGTGATTTGTACCCAATAGAATGTAATTAATTTCTACATTACAAGTGTGATTTGAATCTAATATAATGTAATTAACTTCTACATTACAAGTGTAATATCTAATACAATGTGTTACCGGAGACGGATATTTTAATTCTACCGATCAATGTACCGAATTCGCTTTTAAGAGGTGGCGAATTTAGACTATAAAAAATCATAAGCTCCATCATGAAAAACAGCTAGTTCAGTAGAAGCACTAGTAGCCAGTATATTTTTTTCAAGCATCTCCATGCTAACAGAAATATAAGTACTTATTAATACTATTACTTTACTACTATTAACTAGCTTTAAATTAAATATTTACTATTATCATGTAGAATTTAATTTTCATTATTTGAATCGGTTGACTATTATAATTTTCTACTATAAAAATGATTCCATCTAATAGAGTGGTTTAGGAAATGATATTTTGTTTAATTTGCACCACAAATAGGTACATTTAATACATATGTAATTTATATCAAAAATATAACATGTATATAAATTAATTTTAGTTTTTTTTACGCCACGTCAGAAAACGAAATGAAATATGTAATTTGTATCAGTCCGTAAAATTGAGTATAGTACGAGTCATTTTGAATAGTACAAAAAGATTAGTGTGTAGTACACCATTTAAAAGTATGTTATTCTAATTAATTCATTTATATCTTCACATTTTTTTTTTTTTTTTTAAATAAATATTTTAATAGTTTTATTTCCAAACCACATATACACAGATACATCGTAATCAATATTGTATGTTGTTACGTCTTATACACTTTATTAATTATTATTATCAGCTTAGTTTAGTTTTGTGGCGACCTACGAGTGCCACAACAATTTATTTATCGTGATAACGACGCGCCGATCGTTGTCAGCCGTGCGCCTCCCTCTCTCTGTGTCAATTTTTCGTACTACGCTTCGAGCGTCGCTGGCCTCCACTATACCTCCGCCCGGACGACCCGTTCGCTTTTTCGGTCGAATGTCGTCACGTTCACACCGCTTTTTGTTACGTTCGCACCGACGCACGACCTTTGCACGCGATATATAAGAAAAAGCACGTTATTTCTTTTATATATATTTTTTTGTGATATGTTGTTTTTTTTTTATACTCGTTCATCAAGAACATTTTTTGCACTGTGTAATTTATTAAATTTATTTTTTATTAAACGTTCATCATTATAACTGAACCCGTGGTTATTATTGTTTTATTTTGTGTCGTTCCCGCGGCAAAACCTAGTAATTTAAACCAAAGTTTTTATACTATAGACGTGTTAAGACGTGGTGTGTGATAGTGTGTCCCGGCCATTAAGGCCCCCATACACGTCAAACAAATTTGCGCAACCTCTGTTTTTGTGCAAATACGATGTTTGTACAAATTTCGAACACACACGTTCCAATGGCTTGTGCCAACTTCAGTTCAATTTTTGATGTCGTCAAAATATATTCAGTATAAAATATTCTACAAAAATATATTAATATGTCTGACACCGATGATACTTGTGCTGCGGTAGTGATTGCTTGTTTGACGGAAAAGAAAAAAGTAAAGCGGAAAAGAAAACAGAGGGTGTGGATGAAAGAATGGCTGAAGAAGAGGGATCAATTTAGCCATGATCGCTTAGTAGCAGAACTTAAAATAAGTTCAGCCGTTGATTATAAAAATTATCTACGAATGGATGCAGATACGTTTGGTGAGCTATTGGAAAAGATAAGACCTTTAATTGAAAAACAATGTACATATATGAGGGACCCAATTACGGCAGAACAAAGACTATTGTCTACTTTGAGATACCTTGTAAGCGGCGACTCCTTTGAAGAGCTGAAATTCCAGACTGCCATCGCAGCTCAAACTCTTGGAAAAATAATTGTTGAGACCTGCGAAGCTTTGATTCACGTTTTAAAAGGTTATATAAAGGTAAATATTATGTAATTATTATTGATATTTATTGTTTTAACTGTTATGAAATTATTACATGTATAGTATAATTATATTATTACTTGTTAATTATTAATTTATAATAATAATTATAAATATATTATACAACATTAAATATTCATTGATACTGGTTATCGTTGAGAAGATCATTAATTGTATATCCATCTAGTGTGGATGGTTGAGGTGTGGCTGGAACTGTTGAATTTTGCAATGTATGTGGTTGTTGTTGTGGACTAGGTGTATATGATTGTACGTATGGAGAGGGTGGTCCAGAATAATGTGAAGACAATGAAGATGGGCTATAATAGTATGGATGCTGAATGTGACCTGTTAAATGTGTAGTGATTGGTACAGGTGAATGATTAATGGCAATAGAGTTTCTGTGGAGATTGCCCAGTCGTCCTTCATAAATAATGTCGTCAATGAATTTTTTTGCGTATAATTGCTGGTCTGCTTTCATTTTGTCAAATTCTATGCCCCACGCCTTTGCCAGGACTTGTGAATCGGAGGTGGGTTTTTGGAGACGTTGACAAGCCATATCCAATAATTTAGACCTTTTACTTTCTTCGTCTGTGGGTGCCTTTCTTTTGAGTGTAAATTTTTTATTCGGTGTACTCTGTGGTATTGTTTGAAATAAAAAGCTATCTTCCACAACCTTAAAACAATATAATATAATATCAAAGGGCTTAAATTCAAATTTGAACTTTATTTAACTTATAAATAGGGCTGCTCGGATTTATATGTAAATACATATTTTTTTATTTTATTTTTAGCTTTTATTTATATTTTATAATTTTTAATACCTTTTTTTTTTAAAAAAACTTTAATATTTAAAATATAATTTGTTTCATTAAAAACTCATATGGTATATAAACAATAGTGTACGCAGGATTTTAGTTCGGTTAGGGTTTTACATAAGTAAATAATTTAAATAATAATAATCAATTTAAATAATTTGCTTAATAGTTTTTATATAATTAGTTATAACAAATTATAATGAATAATAATTTAATAATTTAATTTATGACTATTAAAAATTACCAACAATTTATCGACTCTGTGTATTGAAATGGTGGTAAATAAGATTTTTTTTAAATAAAAAAATTTCAGGGGGGGTCAGAACCCTAGAACCCTACCCCTGCGTACGCCACTGTATATAAATCTTATATTATATAATTAAATATTAATATATAAATCATATTAGTAAAATACATTTTTTGATTTTTTTAGCACATATTTATGTACATATTTTGGTTTCATAAATACATATAATTCCCATCCCTACTTATAATAATATAATATAATAATTATAATATTTTGTAATTGAAGATACCAACAAATGAAAATGATTGGAAGGATATTGCAAAAGAATTTGAGAAAAGGTGGAACTTTCCACATTGCATTGGCGCGATTGATGGTAAACACATTACCATCCGAAAACCACCAGGAACAGGCTCTTATTATTTCAATTACAAACAATCATTTAGCATTGTCTTAATGGCAATTGTGAATGCTAATTACGAATTTATAATGGTAGATGTTGGAGCCAATGGAAGAGTCTCCGACGCAGGAGTGTTTTCTAATACCCAGTTCTGTAAGCGACTTGTAAAAAACGAACTATATATTCCTCAGCCTGATAATTTACCTAACAGTGCAATAAAACAGCCATATGTTTTGGTAGGAGATGATGCATTTCCTCTTATGGACAACTTAATGAAACCATTTAGTAGAAAAAAACTGACCACAGAACAAGCTATATTCAATTATAGGTTATCTCGTGCTAGACGTATTGTGGAAAATGCATTCGGAATATTATCATCCCGGTTCCGTATATTGTTAAAAGAAATTAATTTGTGCCCAGAAAAAGCCTCTCTGATTGTTCTAGCATGCACTCATTTACACAATTATTTACGAATGAAAAAAGTCGAGTCATACTACCAAGGAGGTTTTGATGTTGAAAATACAATTACAGGAGAGATGGTAAACGCAGACTGGAAATCAGATCGATTGTTACTTCCTCTACAACAACTTTCAGGGCGAAATACCACTGTATCGGCAAAAGAAATACGCCTAAATTTCTCACACTTTTTCAATAGTGAACAAGGAGCTGTACCATGGCAGAACGAGAGCATAAAGTAGCTATGTATATATATCATTGTTCTATGTTTTAAATTGTTGTATAGGGCTCCACCCGTTAATATAAATATTAATAGGTTTTGTGTAATAATTCATTTTTTTTTTATTCTTATTATTTCTCTATTTATCAATTTGTTACACGATTTTTAAATGTTTTTTAATTCCCTATAAACAATAAACGGTTAAACCAAAATACAAAAAAAAAAAATGCTTTGTTTTTTTTATCCTATATAAAATTCAAATTATAATCATTTTACTTGATGTATTAATACGTCAAAATATACAACACATAGCGACCAACGGCCATTTACGACAGTATAATATATGTTTATTATATAAATTATAAGTAAATATTATAATATATTATTGTTATTTATAGATTATTGATTATTATACATGAATTAATATATTATGCTATAACTAGTACCCTATATAATAGTTTATACCAGCATTTATTTATATTCAACAGAATTTTACGATACTAATTTGAAACTTAGCAACAAAATATCTATTATAATTCTATTTTAATAATATTATTAGTACAGTCACGTACTATTTATTTAATCTATTCTAATCATTTGTTATTATAATCACTAAAAATAGACCATTGTCACTTTAAGGAAAATATAAGTACTAAAAATAGTCACAGACCGAGGCCATCGACAGTGGAGTACAATATGATATTATGCTTACCGTTTCATCGTTGTTTTCCTCGACTACATCGACAATTTCATCATTACTGTCTAATGTGGAAGTTCCTTGCAATTGAGTGTCTTGGTCTCTTAAAAAATCGATTTCATAGTAATACCACAAACTCGGTTCATAAATATCATCAGCCCCTGCACCTGATTTTTGACTGGACTTAACTTTCTTCAATTCTCTTCGGTATGATGTACGAAGAGAATTTATTTTGGCACGCACTAAGTCCCTATTCGCTTTCGGATCAATTTCTTTCATTTTCTCGACCAGTTTTTCGTACGCCGCATCTTTCTTGATTCTATTTTTATAGACTTCGCTTTTAACTTTCCACAATTCAGGAAACGTTTGATAAAGGGCGATAAATTCAAGCCAAAATGTCTTATTGTCATCAATTTTAGTCGCCATAGTTAAAAAAACTAAATTTTATATTTAGTGAATTCTATAATAAAAATAAAATATAATAATAATATAAAAACAATTTATATAGGCATAAGTAAATCAGTAAATGTATTATAATTATAATATATTAATTATTATTACTAGTAAAGTAAGTATAATAATTAATAATTACCTATTTCATACGTTTTTCCAATCGTCTGGAGGTTTTTGACAGCCTATGCTTGTCAAACACTGCCATACACGTACAACAGATAGTCAATCGTGAAGCGTTTGCGCAACAAATTTCGAACTCGACCAATTTTTTTCAAACGGTTGCGCAACTACTCAAACCACGTCATACACGCTCAAAATGTTTGCACAAACACAGAGTTTGCGCAAATTTGTTTGACGTGTATGGGGGCCTTTAGGTGTTTTGGCGCGGCGCAAGCACGCGTTAGGCCACACCCACTACCTCGTGGTGGCTGCTCTAATCGGTCTGCACAATGCTTACGCGCGAGCGCGTTTATTATGTTATGAACAGTTCGATTGATTACAATATTTCGTCATCGTACAAGATCGTACGTGTTTATAACGCGACTCGCGAGTACCGCCACAACATTTATGATATACGCGCGTACTCTTTAACTAATTTCTAATTAAAACTGCTGTTAACATAAATGTATACACTAGTAAGTGTATTATATAATTTGTTTTCCATTATACTCCGAATCATTTTAAACACATTGAAATAAAAATAAATAAATAAAATATATTATGTTAGTTTAAAACTGTTAGATCATAAAAGATAAAAATCATTATTATTTATTATATTTTACATGATTTTCATGGTAGAACATAAATTTGTATTATAGATACAGTAATTTAATATTATTTTTTGTTGATTTGGTTTTTAATATGAACAGGCTCTCTAATGTCACTGTCAAAAATCGTTTTCCATATAGCGGATCGACAATTTCTGGCAGTAAACGTTTTAAATAAAATCTGAAATAGTAATATATTTTAGTTTGAATTATTAAACTTAGTATTTACACTAAATAAAATGTAAAATACATTTCTTACAGTTTTAATTTGTCGACCATTTTCGTTCTCTAAAATATTTCGTCAAATTCAATTGTTTGAATATTGGTCCAATTCGGAGTATATATCACAAAATAACATAGGTAACTTCCGATTTGTTAATCATAATTGCCCCATTATTTGATAGGTATAAAAGGATAAAAGATATATCTAATAGTCCGTATCATAGACTAGGACAGCACAATAACCGTGCTGTTTATTTTTGTTCAGGGCCAAAAACTGGCGAAATAAATCTGGTTTCATTGACAGAAAAATCTAAAATGTTGACAAGTATAAATAATGTTGTGTATAGATTATTCACAAACTCTGATAGTTTAATTGAAAATGTCGACAATAATCCATGTGAGCAATTGAATAGTATAATTAATAAACGTGTTGGTGGAAAACGTATTAATTGTACACAAAAAATAATTATAAAACTCGAGTGGAGGTAGCAATTTTATCGTATAATTCAAAAAATTACTTGAGAACTGTACATAAAAAAAAAAACCGCCAGTCCTGGTAAATTATAACTATATATAACTATTTTTCGCTTATTATCAATCATAATAATTTTGTAGGTAAAATTGCTAAACGAAACATGTCAAATCTTGAAAGAATACGAAGAAACACTGTAATGAGAAGAAGAAAACTTTTTTGTGAGGTGAAAAACGAAAAAAGCCAATAATAAAGTATAGTGGTCCAGACGCAGATTATGGGCTCGCTGAACCATTAGATGGATTAATTAGCGACAACGATTTAAAAAAAAACAAAATAAATATTTGAAACAATTGGACGAAGTTAATAAAGAAGACTTAGAATATTTAACTAGAGAACAAAGTCTAAGTAATGATTGGCATAATGAAAGAAAAAAAGGCTTACAGCATCAAATTTTGGTGAGATATGCAAGACGAAAAAAACTACAAGTTATCGAAAGAAAGTACACAGTTTATTGTACAGACCAAGCACAACGAGTAAACAAACTACTTATGGTATTCAAATGGATCCGGTAGCACGAGCACATTTTGAAAACCTTAATAATGTGCATGTGCAAAAATGTGGGCTATTTATGTGTGTGAAGTTGCCCCCCCCATTATGTCCAAATTAAACCGGGTAAGTTGTAAGTTGAAAATCTCAATTTGTAAGTAATTGTAAGTTGAATTTTGAAATTTGTAAGTTAATAAATTCGAAGTAATTGTCAAAATTAACTTGGAGGGGCTAACTTCACACTAGTCCCCCAATTTTTTCCAAATTACTCGGAACAAATTGTAAGTTTAAAAGCTCGATTAGTAAGTAATTGTAAATTGAATTTTGAAATTTGTAAGTTGTTCGGAGCAAAGTTGTGATCGAAATAAACTTAGTGGGGGGGGGCTATCTTCGCACTAGCCCCCCACTTTCACAAAATTTCACCGGACAGATTGTAAGTTGTTAAGCTTAATTTGTAAATAATTGTAAGTTGATTTTTGAAATTTGTAAGTTGTTCGGAGCAAAGTTGTGACCGAAATAAATTTAATGGATGGACCAAATTCAGTGAAATTGGCTCCCCCCAGTGGTCGATCGATCCTGGATCGGTGCTAATATTTTGCAAAGATTCTGCAACAATTTGCAAACTCATTTCTAGAATTTGCAAATCATTTGTTACCTACCTCACAACTACCATTTTAGTTAAGTCTCCAACTTCGCGTATTCTTCATTTTATAAATTATTTAGAATTATTGAAAATTGAGTTTAGGTAATTGATATTCCTTTTTTGTATTTTTACGAATTGTTTAATCTTTCATATTCTAAAAAATTAACTATTATTTTTATACATAAATATGCCTGAAAATACTGTACATATTTAAAAAATACCTACCAGTCAATCAGGCAAAGTTGGTTGAAAAGATTGAAAAAAAATAATTTTTATAAATATATAAATATAATTGCAAATTGATCACTACTCCAAAAATTCTATTTAATATCATTTAATCATCACATATCATGCTAACTGCTATTATTATAGATCTTAAAACATGAAAGTTTATAAAAATTCAAATCATGGACTAAGATATTATTCAACATTGTTCAGTAGGTGTCGAATAAGTGTGTTGGGTATGTTAAAATTGAATCTGAAATTAATAAAAACTGTTTTTAATATTTGGGTTTAAAATTTTTTAGACAAAAGATTTACACAAAGTATAGTTTAAAATCAAACTTGTTATCTTTTGAGCTCCTTTTATAATACAAATAATAATATTACAAACAATAACAATAATAAGGAACTTTCTAATTTTATATATATATATAAAAAAAATAAACAAAGAAAATTATATTTTTGGTGTTATATAATTGAAAAATAATAAAAAGCAAAACAAAATCATATATTTTTTAAATTTCATTTAAACTAAAAATTATTTGGAGTGGCTTTATGAACTTTTTTTCTGGATCACGATATTTCAGAATTTCTTTGGAAAGGTCATTATGTATTTCCCAATAACCTCTAGATCTTTTTGTATGAGTTATATAATGGCCAATAGAATCTGTAGAATCATGCTCGCCAACAAAAACTATTACGCCCAAAAGGCAATATCTATGAAAATATAATATTTAAATTTTAAATATTTTCATAGATTTAAATTTTGAAAATTAAAATAAAAAAGATATTGCTATGGTAACGTTGTTATATTAGTCATACCTACGAGCTAGATACATTGGTACACGTATATGTCTTGTGACTATTTATGGTAGGCATTGTTACCAATTGTAACGCTATTTGTGTCATACAAAATTAAACTAGCCACAGCCATAAGATATATACATGTCAAAAATAAAAAGTAAATATTAATATCATCAGCGTTTATTTTTGCATTTTCTTATTCATTCTAATGCATACATTTTTTCTCTAGTATTATCATGGGCTTAATTAGGATTTAATAGTTACAGGGGCTAGAGTCCTAGAAAACCAAAGTTAAAAATAATTTGAAGGCTAATTGAAATCAAAAAGTAAAACCTTATAGGGGGTCTAAATACAAATACAGGGTGCTAAACCTTTACTAGACCCCTTTAATTACGCCGATGACTATTATCAACCTATACTTTAATTTTACACTATCATACCATTCATCAAATTATATTTTTCTGAATGTGTATAATACCTACATTTATTAAATTATAAATAAACAAATTTAATACCTTTTATCAGCAAGTAGAAGTTCAGTGAGAATATCCGAAACAGGAATTCCAGTATAGTGCTTTGATTGGAATGATGAAAACCAATCTGTTTTTATTCGTAGATGATCATTCAAAGTTTTATAAATTACTTTTTTGTCTTTGCATGATCTACAAGTGTTAAACTTAGTTTTTGAATAGTTATCCATTGCATTTTGGAGTTCTTTGAATCCGTGAATAATAATATTATTCCGATCTTCCATCTCAAGAATGACCAACACATTTATTAAATGTTTTTGAAAATTACACGAATCACAATTATGTTTCTCGACAACACTGGGCATAATATTTAATAGTTGCTCTGTTAAATAATTTATGATACATTGAGTATGTAATGATTGAATATTGTCAAAAATTACATTTTTTTGTTGAAATATTTCCCACAAAATCTTTCCTCTTTCTTGGTAAATATATTCAGTAGCTCTATAGCTTGTAACTTCTTTGCAAACATTAAAAAATGAATTACTTTTAGCTACTTCATTAACACATTCTCTATAGTGATTAAATTCGATGTAACAAACAACAACAGAAACTAACAACGCATCAAATGGACAGGTATTATATATTATAACTTTATTTTTGTTAATTTTAACTGTTTTGCATAAATTCCCATTTATTATAAGTGGCAGCGTAGTCGATCTTAGGCCTGATTTGTTTAGCAAACGCTTAATATCTTGGTAACTTTCTTTATATTTCGTCCATCTCTTAGGTTTTGTTTTTTGATTATTAATTCAAAGAGTATCATTGTGTAAAGGTTTATCTGCTAAGTTCTTCCAGTTTTCATATTCTGTATTGTCATCAGATTCATTTAATTCACTACTAGAGCTGTACGTATCTGAATCCCTAATAACATCTACGTCATCTACACATGTTGGAATGTTTATATTTAGTTTAACGTCGTAATTTTCTTCGATTAATTCTTTTGATGGTCCTATACTTGATTTAATGGTATTCGTTTGTATTTGATTACTTCTGCATATTTTCATAAAACCTTCTATACTTTTTATATGACAAGTAACAAATCTGTCAGGAGTTAAAGGTTTGGTTAACTCTTGTTTTAAATCACTGAAATAACTTTCGACAGGAGCTAAAGTTGCTGTAACAAAATATGTATTATAATATTTACTCATAACATTACTCCAGATAGGAAAATCTTTTACGATCCTGTTTAGCTGATCCTTAAGTTTAGGTACATAAAACGCAATAATCCGTTTTCCTTGCAGTTATTAGTTAAAATTGATTTATTTTATTATCCAACTGTTGTAAGAAGACGTCCATCTCCTTTGTATTCTCGCCTTTCTGTAAATAATTATCTTCAAAATTATCCAACCCATCTGATTTATCTGTTTCGTCGTTTTTGTTCAAGATAATATGTTCATACAAATTGGCCCTATCTTCTATTATACTTACTAACTCATTCCGAAAATTTTCAGCTGGAGAGTCAATATTTGAACTTTTTTGAATTCCGTCAGTTTCTGAACAGGCAATTACAGTTTTTTTTATAAATATGTCTTCAAATTCATCTATTGTCTAGCACTGCACTAATAATATTATGGCACGGACAAAAAAATTCTTTTATTGGACCTATTCGCAGACATTTCCATCGACATACCATTTTTGTAAAATGTGCGATGTCAAGTCGTACATAGACTTCAGGTAAAGTTGCATCTTTATTCTTTAATATTTTTAAACTGGTTTCACAGTATTTTTTTTTGACATTCCACCACAAAAAGATCTGGTAATTGCTCCGATAAGTGCATTTGAATAATCACATATAATTTCGGTTGGTTATGGGGCTCCAGTTCGAAGCCATTGACTTAGCCAAAAAGTAATTGTTGGTGTGTCTTGTGATTCAGATAGCATTTAGCTTACGGGGAGTTGTAGTGTTCCATTATGAAGCACTGCAACATATAAAAAAATATGTGCCGACTTCAATGCTTGGTTTGTTCTGAAATTTTTTTTTACTACACTTCCAGTAGCGTCTATACACAATCGGGAATTTTTATTACGACTTTTACATGCATCTTTATATACTATCATCTGTGTCGGAGTCCAGTAATGCACTATAAAAGGGTCAGAGCTAATTAAATGTATAGAACCAGCAAATGGTGTAGTGTTTTTGAGTTCGACAAGTGAAATAATTGGATGCTTGATACTAATACCAAGTTTTGAATCCCTGTATGAAAAAGAAATGATGACCTGTAAACAAACCTGTCATTGGGTTGACCATCTTTATATTTAAGTGATAGCCATCCTCTCCTCGACAGATTATCAACGGGTATGAAGTGCATCATATGACCGATGAGTCTCGTACACGCGCTGCAATTGTCCACCATCACGACGCTTAAGAACAATAACGCGTGATGCCACATTTTCGCCAACAATCACCACTGCGATTTCATTGATAGTGGGAGCATTGAATTGTCTTTCATGGCTTCCAGAGGGTCTTTGTCTTCTCTGATAATGATTTTGTGGTCGTCAGAATGCATTGTGTCCAATGCGGTTTTGAACATTCTGACCAATTGATTATGCTCATGCAGAAGAATTTGCAATTGTCTGATTATTTCACGTTTATTCGCAGGAAAAATTGCACACCGCTTGTTAGCGCCACGACAATTAAATACCTGTCTCTACCTAATCGCCGCGCGACGAAACCGTTTTGTAATCGCATCTTCCTTTTTCCCCGCACTCCACTCCGTCCTTTATGTTTAATTGTTTAATTATTATAATATTATTGCTATCTGTATATTTATTCTCTTTGTTTCTTATTATATAATTTAATTATTGTATGGCCTTTTACCGCAGATGTTTTTCTTATCATATTTCTTCATATCTTGTTATCTTGTTTCGTATTACTGATGTCATTTTCTTCTTATTATTGTTGTTATTCGTCTGCGGCCAACGCCCTTTTTTTTTGTGTATGAGATTTTCGTTTTTATATATCTTATTTATACGGTTGCTCTTATAGCACCTCCTTTTTTGTTGAGTGGAAACACTCTTGTAAAATTATATCTCTTTAGTATACCCTTAAATATTAGGTATATCTATAAAATTTATCGGTATCTCTCGTTGTCACTGCGACATAGGTAAAAACTAATCAAAAGTATCATCGCCCGTATGCTTTCTACCCACTAGAATATAACAACTATATGATTGCTGCCGGAGGCATGTAATGAATGCATCAACACCCGGTAGAACATACTAGGTACGTAATTACCCACCCGGTAGAATATTATAGATGTATAATTGACGCACAGCGTCGCTCAGATAACGCAAAGCGTGGGTAGAAGCGGATGCAGCTGACGCTGACCATAAGGGACCTGAAGGTACCGCGGGATTCCCTGGATGATATATAAGGCGGCCCTGAATAGGCACATTTCAGACGTAATTCACCAGAGTTCGAGCGAGCACCTTCACGTCACCCAGATCAATAATTTTGTCATTTGGACTTAGAATATTATTGTCGAAATAAAACACGTAGAAATAATTCAACAGTCTTCAATTATTCCATTCGATACTACATCATTTTATTGCTTGTACGTGGCACCATTGATTTTATGATATACAGATAAGCCATACCGTAGAAAAAACCGGTAACAGCTAATTGCTGGCGACCACTGCAGAGCGCTGTCCGCGGTTGCTGTCACGCGGTATTAGGCCACGTTATAGGTATGATAGGCTGGTCAAAGAGAGGTGGCAGTCACTGTCACGGGGGGTTAGCTCTATCCTACATGGTTAAGGAGAGAGTAGTGGTCCGCTTTCAAGCAATGTGACCAAATAAGCAATATTGTTTAATAAAATGCAGGACATACAATTTTGTTCTTTAAACACGTTTATAATTGTCGCTGTTTGGAAATACAATTTGTATTTTTCTTTACTTAACTATTGTAGAATTAAAATTCAGTATGATTAAAATGATGGAAACTTATTGACATTTTATAAAGCAAAATTTTTTTGTACTGAAAAAATACGTTATTAATAAAGAACAAAATTAAAATGTCAATATTATTGTGAAGCCTATGTTGTTATTGGAAAATAAATTGTAATTTATTCTCTAATATTGTTGTCATACATAAATTTTCATTAAATACTTAATGATTAATAGTTTCTACACAACCTACTGCAGCGCCTGATTTACTAATTCATGGGCGCAGTACAATTTACAATTTTGAGCCTTAAATTGTTTATTTCTATTTTCTTCGATGCCAAAATATAATTTATGCAAATTATATTTTTAATTTAAAATTATATGTAATTAGTTGCTTATAAATAAATAGATGGATTATATAATAACATTTTATTGTCAAAAATACACATTGCATAATATTGATATTGTTATCCTCGATGAGAGCAAAATAATTGGCAATGGGGACAATAATGACAATACGTCTCACTGAAAAATATAAAAACAATGAAAATCTATTTCTTTGAATTACATATTAGTTTTAACTACTTTAGTAAATTTCAGAAACTAAAGAAATAAGTTATGATATTAAAAATTTGTCACTCCTTTGAAAATTTCTTATGGGCTCTCTTACCTATAAGTTATAACCATTTTAAAAATAATATAATTTGTATACCTTATTACCATTTGTAATAGCATTATATATTTTTAAATAAAGTACCTATGAAATCAGTGGTAACCGGACAATTTCTCCCCCGATTGTTTTTGGCATAGTAGGACATTTTCCCCCCATTTTTTTTAAGTTTATTATTTAGTAAGAAATTATTTTTTTCATAAATATAATCAATTATACTACAAGAAACATTATATATTTATACTATAAATTACATTTTTGTTTTTTCATAAATATAATAAAAATTGTATAATAAAACGTAAACAATTTGTATACAAGTAAAAATGTAGATTAGGTTAAAAATTTCATTTTTTTTTTTCATAAATATAATAAAATTGTATAATAAAACGTAAAAAAAATATATAATTATAAAAGGTTAAAAATATTTATGAAATATAGTCTAAAAATTTGGACATAAAAATGATATATTTTGTAAAAAACATTTAATTTCTGATACTTTTTTTATATCTTAGCACATAGTTTGTAATCGTGTTTCATATTTATTTATTTATTTATTTTTTTGTTAAAAAAACCGTACCTGTTTTAATATTTAATAGTTTATTAATTTTAGATACTTGCGAATAATACAATATGTTAGTACTATTACTTTTTTATTTAGACAATCTTTTAAGTATATTATTACTATTATTTTATTGTTTCAAGTTAGTTGAATTGATCACGAATATACATCTACTATAATAGGTAATTATAGTATAATTGATTATATTTATAAAAAAAAATTATATTTTACTGAAAAAAATAATTTCTTATTAAATATTAAATAATAAACTTAAAAAAAAATGGGGGGAAAATGTCCGCATTGAAAATATGTTGGGGGGAAAATGTCCGGGGGGAAATATAAATAATATATTTAATTTAAATAATTAAATTGTTATTTTATATATTTTTCATAGCTATGAGTTTAATATAATAATATATGATTCATGATTTGTTAACAGTTATCAATAATAAGGAACCCTTATACCCTCAAAAAATTGATCACTTTATTTTCATTTAATAAGCTCGATGTCCTATCTATTCTTATATTATCTGTGATTAAAACACGTTCACCTCGGTTCGTATATTCCTAATCTAGTCCACGTAACTATTGACAACATATTACGTGTAGCGTTCCGTGATAGTTGTTATCAATAAAACTTAACGAAAATAAGCGGAAAAAACAAACCAATTGTAACACAATGTTTATTAATACTTTCTGAATAGCCATAATAAATATTGAAGCCGTGTCTCTATGGCCGAATTATTTATAAAGATACTTTAATAAAAGTGCTAGTGACGATCACTGATCGGTGGCGGCCGTCAGCGCGCTACCACTAGCGCCGATCCGTGATAACCTCTAGGGGTTAAAATTTCTGATATTTCATCAAATAATTTGATTGAGAGGTAACAATTATTATGAATTAATAATTCATAATAATTCAGAATTATGATCACCTATTTATGGTAGTATATGATTTGCGAGTACCTAGTTATTTCCTTAATGTTTTAGTATAGCTTTAAACATTTGACTTTTATGTAGGTATATGTATCATAGACAATGTACTAGCAGAAAAAATTTAATTCAAGATTATAGAAATCTTTATTAACCTAATTAATAACCTAACTCGTTAATAGCTCATTAAGTGTTATATGTATGAACATATAATTAAAAATATACCTTTTGAAACATTAAATTATTTTTGATGTAAGGATCTTCAACAGTTGTATAAAAATGTTAATTAATAATATTAAATTAGATTATTTTGTTATTTTATAAATGTACGTGAATTACTTTACTTGTGATTAGATATATACATATATTTTATTTGCAATTTTAATATATCTAAATATATAATAAGAAGTGTACATTTTAAATAAATTTTATAACTCAAGATCTACCAAACCGATTTCGATAAAAATTGCAGGGCGTATTAAGATTGATATATAAGGTAGATAGTTTTTGTGAAGTTTGTACAGTGTGCGATAAGTGGTTCCGGAGTTATGGCTTCTTAAGTGCATAAAAAAAAAAATTTAAAATTGTCAGTAACCATGGTAACAATTTTAACAAAAAAAAAAAATTAAAAGTACCTACTGATTATTATTATTATTTATTTTGTCCGTTCATTGTAACTTTTTTCACTGATGATTCACTCCTATTGGTCACAGGAGGAGGTTCTTATGTAATACAGTTTTAGGAAAATCCACCAGAAAAGTACTGTATACGGATGTAAAAAAACAACAACAATGACGTCACTGTCCGGCAAGAAAATAAACTATACTTTTGTTTATTGTAAGGTCTATAATAGTTGTAGACCTGTTGTTATATTTTGTCAAAACCATTACAACATAAAAAAGAATTAGCTAAATAAGTTAATGTCCACCGTAAATCTCATAATCACAGCAATAGACTAGGTAACATAACAAGTTGTATCAAGTTTTATTGTTTTACCAACATGCAGTGGCGTATTTAGAGATTTGATGCCCTGGGTACATATAATTTGTTGCCCCCGAAATTTTAACATTTAATAAACCTTTGTTTTATGATCATTAAAAAATAACAACATTATCATACATAGAAGTTTAGAACATCATATAATATGAAGCATAACATAAATTGAAATATTTAATTAAACAAAAGAAACATTAACATTTATATTTTACGATGAGATTTTTGGGCAGCAAAATCTTCAATGACCTCATTATAACTAATTGATTTAGTTATCTCACATTCTATATTTAAAAATGCCAAATTGTTTAAACATTGTTGTCATTCATTGAAGATCGCAAGTATGATTTCACTCTTTTCAGAACACTAAATGACCATTCAGCTGAAGTATTAGAAACCGGACAGTATAAATACATACGTAACGCAATATCTACATATGGGTAGACACCTGCTATATTGTGATCTTCGACCATTTTACACAACTCTAAAATAGATTTTGGTGATACAATTTCTGGTAAATTTTTTAAGTAACCATGAAAATGAATACATTCATTTATAAATGATCCATTGAGATCTTCAGGATACTGACTCTGTAATTTGGTAGCTTTCTTTCTCACTTCAATTACTGGTAAATCAATCATGTTTGAAAAAAATTCGAACATAGTATTAATATCATCATAACAACTTTTACACTTCCTTAACTCTGAAAGTAATGAATCTATTATAACAAAAAATGTGTTTATTTTAAACGATTCTCTAGCTTAAAATGATGTGTCGCCTTGACATGATTCATCGTATGGTACTTTTCTTTTCTTCTTCCTGACAACTTTATACTCTTTAATTTCAGATTTTTCCATAGCTAGTTTTTCATGGTGTGAAAAAGTATTTCTTAAATCTGTTACATAATGAATTAAAGATGTGTATAGGTTTGTAATAATTATCAAATCAATTTCAATACTCTGTAATTTCTTACTTGTACTATTAAACCTCTCTAAAATATCATTCCAAAATGACACGAGAATACACATTTCCAATCTATTCATTTTTTTTATTAACCCAGTTGATTTACATTTTGTCTTAGAATTTTCTATTGGATTTTCAACAAAATTGTTCAATGCTTTAAGAAGTTCTGTCCAGTTTTGAGAAAGACTTGAACAAGCTTCGTGTCTAGCTGCCCATCGAGTATCAGACAATCTTTTGACTGTTTTATTCTTAGAATTAGTCAGGTAGTCACTCAATATTTCCCAACGATACGTAGATGCAGAAAAAAATGTGTATAAAGCTTGAAGAAAATTGAAAAATTCAGTACCAAATGTACAGCAATTAGCAGCGTACTCTCCTACCAAGTTTAATGAATATGCTACACATGGGAAAAAAATAGCATAAGGACATACACCTTTTATTCTAGCTTGAAGTCCAGAATACACACCTGACTTTGATGCATTGTCTTATGACTGCTCTTGACAATTCTTAATATCTAATTCATTTTCTCCAATCACCATAAATATTGCATTTGCCAAATCTTCAGATGTGTCTAGAGTTAGCAATAAATTATAAATGTAATTGTTAATAAATGTAATTTATAAATGGGAAGGAAAATAAAGTATTTACATAGGACGCAATTAGTATAATTGCTAAATATTATTGGGACGCAATAATTAGTGTTGTTAAATTTTACTGGGACGCAATTCATATGAAATAGGGATCTTGGGACGCAATTCGTTTGCACCGAAAAAATTATAGGTGGTGCACGTGCTCCAGTGCACCATAATACGAGCCGCCACTGTATACCTATCTCTCGATGGTACACAAAATAATTGATAAACAACTCACACTATTTTGAATTAGTTTATTATACATAAAACCAACACACAAAAATACGGGTCTCTATGGATCGCTTACAAAAATATGCTGTTTCTCACTTGAAACCCGCACTTTTTCTCTACTGTGGTGTTACGTCCTTAAAAATTATTTTACAAAGTGCTGCCTCAGCTCATTTGCTTCATTGGCCTAATATCACGCAATTTAAACATTTAACTAAAAGAAGTAATATTTTCCTATTATTATTTATTGGCAAATGCCACATACAACATATTAAACGGAAAAAAAATTATAATTTATTTATAGTTGAAAATAATATTGTTAAATCAACTAAATGTATTTTAATTACAACTATTGTATAATTGTTCAAATAATTATTCTAATATTGTTATATTACTACAGCATTAGTAAACAACATTTTATTTAAAACAACTGCATTTATGATAATAATAACTAATGTATACCAGTTGAAATAATTACTACTTCCTTGATTATTTATAGACTATTTTTGCGTTAAACCCACTTATATTATGGTTGATTTAACAAACATTAGAGTTAAAATATTTTAACTATTAATTTTGTAAAATCAACACATAAATATAGTAAAAATAGTATTTTTCCAGTATTGAACTATGTAGTGTTTTTAAGGTCATGTCTCATGTATAATATATTAATATTGTACAACACTTTACACGATAATGGTCAACGAGTTTTTTGATTTTAATATTTTATTTTTTGCAACCAGAAATTGTTTTTTTTATTATATAATATAACTTACATTCTTTTATAACTGTGCTCCGTATTCCAATGTTCGTCAACGTTTAAACATCAATAATTATGTTCAGGTATGTATGATGTATCTTTTACTTAAATTAAGTACCTACTATAGTCTATAATCGGTGGTTAGAGTCCTAATAGACACCTGGTTTCACCCAGAAGGCAACAATTCGACGTAAACAAGAGACGCACCACAATATATAAGGGAGCCCGAAGACCAGCAACGGCAGATGTACCAAACCTATCAACAACTAAGCACTTTCACGACACTCAGCCACTTATTTTGTTTGTTACATGTATTTCATTTATACACAATAAAGACATATTTCGCTATTGAGTTTAACTTTCGTTCAAAATAACCATTTGGATTTAAATCTGATACTGGCACGCAACATTGTTATTATGTAATTTTGTCCTGAAATTTCTTTAGTGACCAATTCTAGAGGTTTAAGTAGATATATTATGTCATTTAATCACTTGCCATAAGGCAGTCATACTGTAATGTTGTGTGTGCTTGTGTTGTGTTGATTCGTTTAACGGTAACTATACGTTTATTATATTTATTTTTATTTTATTGTTAGCATTTTGTTTACGTCTATTCAACTTATCAGTTGCTTTTCGTTTTCGTCTACTCACTAACGGTTAATCTATTTGCTGATTATTTTTCAAGTGTCTATGTAAATAGCACTTTTAATGCTAATAATAATAATAATTCTTTACCCACTATTCCTACTAATAATAATCATATTAACTTAAACTCTTGGTCTATTAATACTAATGATATTTTTGATTATTTAAATTCTTTAGATTTATTTTCTGGGACAGGACCTGATGGTTTACCATCAGTTTTTTAAGATCTTGTAGTTCTGTATTATTAAAGCCTCTTCATTTTATTTTTAATAAATCTTTGAGCTCAGGTTATTTTCTGGATATTTGGAAAAAATCATTTGTCACTCCAATTCATAAAACTGAGGACGTACATAATGCAACTAATTACAGACCTATTTTAAAAATGTCTATTATCCCCAAAATGTTGAAGCTTTAATTACTAAAAATTGTTCAAAATCGTTTCTCCTCTTATATGTACGAACCAACATGGTTTCAGACCTAACATATCAATTGCCACTAATACTTTACTTTATCAGTCCAAAATCCTTGAAGCTCTAAATGATCGCGTACAGCTAGCCTCGATCTATACTGATTTTCAAAAAGCTTTTGACAAGGTCCAGCATAATTTACTTCTTAGTAAAATATCTTCTTTTGGCATTCATGGAACTTTTTTTAATTGGTTAGGGTCCTATTTATACTCTCGTATACAATCGGTGAAAGTTTCTCATTATATTTCAAACTATTTCCTGGTAAGTTCTAGAGTACTGCAAGGTTCCCATTTAGGACCTCTATTATTTTTAATTTTCATCAATGATTTACCATCTATTTTTGATGAATCGGTTGATATACTTCTATTTGCTGATGATGCGAAAATATTTTCCAAAATTACTACTTCAGCAGATGCTTTAATTTTACAAACGAATTTGGATAAATTCATAATGTGGAGTCGCCAAAACTGTTTACCATTAAATATAAATAAATGTAATATTATTTCTTTTTCACATTAAAATAGTGCTATTAGTCACGATTATAAAATAGATAAATTTTCTGTCACTTGATTTACTTCAATTAAAGACTTAGGAATTACCTTTGACAGTAACTTGTCTTTCACATCTCACATAAATTATTGCATTGAAAAAGCTCTTAAGATGTTAGGTTTTATAAACCGAAATACAAGTAACTTTAACAATATTAACGCCTTAAAAATTCTTTTTTTCTCTTGTTAGATCCCATATCGAGTTTGGGTCAAAAGTTTGGTCACCTAGTTATAACTTTTCCATTAATATTATTGAAAATGTGCAACTTAAATTCTTGAAGTTTTTGAGTTACAAATTAAATATGTCATGTATAACAAAAAACTCATACAATATGTGTATAAGGGAATTAGAGTTTACTTCATGTGGGATAAGGAGAAATGTTGCTGATATAATGTTTATTTATGACTTGTTAAATGGTCATATTCATTCTCCTGAATTGCTGTCTATGATAGGGTTTAATATAACGAGTCACCGTCTGAGAAAAGTAAATTAATTTCACATACCGTTTTATAGATATAATTATTAATTATGGCTCTGATAGTTTCTTTCCTAGATCATTAATTTTAGCAAATCAAGTTATGAATTATGTGGACTTTTTTTTATTTCACGTATTGTTTTTAATCGTTATGTTTATTTAACTATAAGTTCAATTGCAAATTAATTTTTATATTCGATTTTATCTCATATGTTATTATTATTGTTATTTTTGTATTTTTCTGTGATTATTGTCTATTCTAATTTTAAATCACATATCAATATATTTATTGATTCTATTTATATTCATTATTCAATTTGTATGTTAATTACTGATTTTTTTTTTTATTGTTTTTCTTTTTACCGATATTTTACTAAATCATATGTCATTCACTTCATCTGTATTTTCAAAAGGGTTTATCCCGTTTACAATTAAATAAATAAATAAATAAATTTAAGTCGTTAAGTTCTGTTACATTTATCATTGATGGTGCATTAGGAATTTCAAACAAAACCATTGTGTTGCCACCGCAACATAAATAATATTATCCGTATATTTTAATTAACATTATCACTGGGCACAGAGGACAGCTGGTCACACACATACACATAGCACTTTATTAATTTTGTATTGTTTTATTTTCGTATTGAATGTGTCTTGTGAGTTAACCGATAGCGAGACTATTATACATTAAGTTTCGTTTCGGCGCTCGGGCCTCTCACTCGCACGCGTTGGTTGAATGCAGAGTGCGAGAGAGACAGTGCTAAAAACTGAAATTTTGTGAGTCTTTTTCTTTCGTCCGTCATAGCAACCGCCACAAATAAATATAACTATGAAAAATTAATGACGACATAATGCCTTCAACGTGTATTCTGAATAAAATGTTCACTTTTATAAATTGTTTTTTTTTTCAAGAATTTCAATCAAATATTATGCGAGTACCCATAAAAAATGATTCGAAAATAACCTATGAGTTAAAATCACTTATGGATTTCGAACGTTCAATTAAAAAAACCTGGACTACATGTTTAAGGTGGAACAAGGATACAACTCATAATGTTCAGGTTGATCCAAAAATTACCAACAAAATTTTGATTATTCAATTACAGTTGGAAAACTCCTATAATAGCAATCCTTAGGATTATATATTCTGTAATTACAAAATAAAGGCTTTGCCAACGTCTGTACTGAAAATTCACAATCGCTCCTATAAGCTACACAGCTGCATTTTCTACGAGAATAATCTTAAATCTGGCAGATACAAAACCAACTGGGTACAAATAAAAAACCAAATCACGAAAATACAAAAGTGGCCCCAGAATTCCAAAAACGCCCACATTTTAGTATTCGAAGCAAAATAATTACATTGTCCTGAGATATCACTGTAAAACGTGCTTCGGAAAAATAATTGAAATCCTCAAAAAAACTACTTCAGAGAGGTAAAAAAGACTTTCTGTGCGTAAGTTGAAGAGATTGGGAGGAAAGATAGAACTTTGGTGTTAATAAAGATGTGAAATCAATCTCAAAGTTCTGTGCCAAAAAAGGCCACGGTTGAAAAAATAGAATTTGGGGCTTAATAAAGAAGTGAAATCAATACCCAAATTATGTGCCTCAACTTGAAAAAATATCTTATTCAAAAAAATTTCAAGATTTTCAACTGTACAAACATTAAAAAAAAAAATATTAGCACAGAACGGCGTACAATAATGATGAATTAGCCATAAATCGGAGTTGTTGACTTGTTTACGAGTTAATCTGTCTGACTAGAATTTTTGTTGATAATCTGTAATTATGGCCGCTTTGTGCTAATTTTCTCATTAGTATGAATTTTTGTTGACAAACTGTAATTCACGCCGTTCTGTGCTAATATATATTTTTTTAATGTTTGTACAGTTGAACATCTTGAAATTTTTTTGAATAAGATATTTTTTTCAAGTTGAGGCACATAATTTGGGTATTGATTTCACTTCTTTATTCTTTATTCTTTGAGTATTTTTTATAAAAAGTTTTGTGATTGTCGCTGGCGCCAATCGCCACGTATATCTCCTTTTTTATATATTACTTATACTTTATATTACATTGCGTGGGCGCTAATCACCACAGCATATTATTATATTATTATTAATTGCATTATCTTTTTATTATTGTGAGCCATAAGGGCGTTATTATTATATTGTTGTGTAGATTTTACGTGTGTGAATCGTCACTTATTATTAGTATATTATTGTGCATTATTTTATATCATTTTAGCACAGGACCAGCTAGCTAGACTGCGCTCCACAAACTGTAAGTTTTTATTATTTTTTTGTTGTTATTTATTTTATATTGAATCTGTTGAGTCATAAGGGCATTATTATTATATTATTGCACAGATATCTTCCTATTATTATAATACCGTGTGCCATAAGGGCTGTACATTATTATTTTATTATTTATTATATTCTATACTGCTGGCTATAAGAGCCGTGCGCTAATTATCGTTATTTTATACTGCTGGCTATAAGAGCCATGCACTAATTATTATTATTTATTTATTTATTATCATAATTTTTACATTTGTGTTACTGTGATTTTTTATATATTTGTGTTATTATTATTATTATTGTGTATTATACAGCAACAGCAACTTATTACCAAAAACCGTGTTACCATTTTATTATTATTGTTTTATTGTACACACACCCACATACATACACACATTAATACACAAATACACATAATCCACAACAATCACTACATAGCCGACCACTACTGTTCGATCTATTACACCACTACACACCCAGCTAGTCCTCTATAATATATTTTTTAGACCTAGGTGTTAGCGGCGTAAAATAAGAGTTTGGTGTCCGGACTCGTATGTTATTAATATTATACTCCGGCCCCCTCACATTGATATTTTAGAAGCCAATAATTTAAATCATTCTAGTATATTAAAAGTAGAGTTCCATCTTGTCGGAACTTCTTGTTTTAGTTTCAATATAGATTCTTTATTTATCCCATCTTGGAGTTGTAAAGAAGTTAATTTGTCGGAAGCTACAACACTGTGCTTAAAAAATGTCACAATTTGTTTTATTTTTGTCAGAAGTGAAACCAAAGTTGGTATGTTTGAAATAGCCTTTTGAGGTATAGGATTTAACATGTGGGCAAAGCAATATAAGTGTTTATGATCACTGTAAGTGTCATTAATGGCTTCAACAATGTTTGGTGCTCCATCAGAGACTACACATACTATCTTTGAGCTGGTTATGTTCCATTTATTTTGAACTTCCATCAACATTTCTGCTAGATAATCAGCCGTAGGTCTTTCTGATAAAGGATAAACATCCAACATTCCAAACATTATTTCTTTATTATTTATAAAATGAACTGTTACTCCCAAGTAACTTTTACTATTCATAGTATCGGTCCACACATCGGTTGTTAAAGTAACATATGCTCTAGAACTTAAAACTTTTTTGAAAGCATTCTCAATAATTTCATATTTATTGTCTAGCATATGACATATTGTACGCCTACTAGGAAATTTAAAATGTAGAGTAGCGATTTTACAATATTCGTTAAAACCTCATTTTTCAGTAATGCTTAATGGCAGACCGTCTTAGGTCGTCGATAGGTCCTATAAAAACAATTGTAAAGGCACGAAAACCTAAGACATTAGAGGTAGCTAAACGATTGGCGAAAGCGGAAGAGATAGAATATAATTCAGAAAAAGATAATTATAGGTACAGGAACGATTTTTCTAATAATAGAGATAATTATAATTTTTCACGACAAAAAAATAATAATTTTCAACGTACAAATAATATAAGAAATTATAATACGAATAATCATATCAGTTATTTTTAATCAGATAATATATACCAAGGGGGTTGGATCAAATATAGAACACCTGTAATAAAGTGAAGACATTAGTACACGACTTTACGATAAGTTAATAATAATAAATATAAATAATAAATGATAAAATAATAAATAATAGAGTAGAATATAATTAGGAATCAGGTTAATAAAAATTTTGGAAATATGCGTTTTATTTAAGGGTAATGTAAAAGAAACTATTGGCTCACTTTTAGAAGCATTAAAAGAGTATCATATAGTGACAGAAATTGCGGAACAATATAATTTAACATCAGGAATAAATTATGAAATAAAACTGGTGATACACCGTATGTAGTAGAAAATGATCGTTATATAATATTTCTAGTAAAAAAAAAAAAAAATAGTAATTGTCAGAAGTCAACATACGAAAATATATTATAAGGCGTTATTGAATTTAAAACAGTTTCACGAATTTAAACTAGGAGGTCATTTAAGTGATAATAAAACTATTAAACGCGTACAGAAGCAGTTTAGATGGATAGGTATGAAAGATAATGTTAAAAAGTACTTAAGAAATTGTACATCGTGTCAAGTAAATAAGATTTCAAATCGGCATGTAAAACAATCAATGGCTATTACATCAACAAGTACAAAACCATTTAAAAAAATATTTTTAGATATTGTAGGTCCATTACTAATAACCCTGTCTAGTAATAATTATATTTTAACAATGCAAGATGACTTATCTAAATACACGCTAGGAATACCAATACCTAATCATCATGCAAACACGGTCGCGGAAGCTTTTGTTATACACTTTGTGTGTGTACATGGACTACCAGGAACGATAATATTGACAGATCAGGGAACTGACTTCCTTAGCAAAAAATTTACGGAAGTTTGTAAATTGTTAAAAATAAATAAGATTAATACTAGTCCTTTTAGACCACAAACAGAGGTCTCGAAAGATCACATAGAACTTTAGCCGAGTACTTAAGACATTATGTGGATAAGAATTTAAATAATTGGGATCATTTGTTACCGTATACATTTTTTGTATACAACTCAACGGTACATACATCAACTAATTTTCAACCATATGCGTTAGTGAATGGGCGTACATTAGAAATACCGATTATATTAATATGAACTAGAGACACAATATAATTATGGTGATTATTTATATGATTTGAAACAAAGTATGCAAGTGTCGCATAAATTAACGAGAGAGAAGTTAATTGAACATAAAGTAAATGGTAAAGAGTGATATGCACGGAAAAAATTATTAAGTTAGTTTAACTGTAATTACAGTATCATTAACTATAAATTATAATTACATATGAGACAGCTAAAAATTTAGTTAAAATTATTAAATTCAATTAGTTAATTATTTTGTAATGATTTTATCTAAACAATTGAATACTATGATTAAACTAATATGTTTAATTGATTTTACTAAACTACAGTAAAACCTGTGTAATATGGAACCTGAATAACGCGGAAAAGATAAATTAACAGTAAAACAATTTTGTGAAGTTTACAAATGTGAAAAAAGTCAAGTGTATAATATATTAAAGCAATTATCTTTATTTATTATTTATCTATTTATTTATCTTTATTTATTATCTATTTCGTGACGTTGGTTTATAATTTATAGAATTATGAATTTCTGAAAAAGAAATTTATGTTCGTATTTTTAATCGTTGTTTTTTTTTTTTAATATACCTATTGCTATAGTTATTATTATTTGTTTTAAAAATGTTTTACTAAGTTTTCATATCTTTGTTTCCATATCACATAATTAATTATACACTTAGTATACTTAACATCCATTCTCGTATCATACGTAGTGTGCGGGCCAGGAGCGTATGACCAAACACTACGCGCACCCCGGTCACCCAAATAATTCGCGCGCCACACACACCGACCGACCTGTGTAAAATGTGTGTATATCTTAAATTTTAAAACGGACAGGTAACTCTACAAAAAATGGTAACTAATAATATAAATAAAATGGTAAAACAAATGTAAATATGGTAACGGTGTAGCTGTTTAATAAATTGATTAAAGAAAATAATAATACAAAATATGCGGCCTACTTGGCCTAACAATAAAATATATAGAAGATAATACAAGTAATACTACGGCCCTTTTGGCCTAACAGGTAAAAATATAAGAAATTCAATTGCCGGGTTGGCACAACTAATAATCTAAATAATAATAAAACAAATAAACCAATAATATAAAGAGCTCACAATTTGTCGGTGCTCGGCTGGCCAGCTGCTACCTAAAGCCTATATAAATAATTGCACACACACGAACACGGAATAGAAATAATTTAAATAATACACGTAACTAAATAAGGTGATTAGCACCTATAAAAAAATGCAATAATAAATATATAAAAAAAAGGAACAAATGTTTGATGGCGATCAGCGCGCACACAATATAATACAATATAATATAATAAAATATAATATAATACGTAAAGCTGCGTACACACGAGCGAACAAAAACAACAAATGCTCGCGAACGTTCGTGTGCGACCCACCATGCGACCGTGTAGACGACGTTCGCGAGCATTCGTAAGAACTCGAGAGCGTTCGCTGAATAGGTCAAATAGACTCGCACGGCGAGCCGATCACTGTCGGTTTTTCATTCATGCTCAAAGGATTACCGCGAGCATTTGTGTCGTTGTTTGGACGGTAAATTAATTTAAACGTGTGTTATTCATTCGCACCTTATAAAATAATAAAATAATTAATAAAAAAGTACTTAACTTTTTATATTTATTTTATTGCCTATTTGAAAATGGACTGGGATAGTAAAGAAAGCTTGAATTTAATTGAAGCATTTAGATTGCAAGAAGTGTTGTGGAATCCGAAACACCCATCATATTTTTCAAAAAATACCAAACATGATGCTTGGTGTCACTTGGCAAAAGAATTTAAAAGACCGGTTGAGGAAATTAAAAAAAAAATATTAAGTTTACAGGGTTCATATCGTAGAGAAAAAGCGAAAGTAAAAAAAAGTTATGGAACTGGAAAAGGTAAAAATTAAAAATTAATAATCAATAATAACTAGAATGAAAATCTAGAAATCAAGTACAATATTATTTTTTTAAAGGTGCCAACGACATATACCACTCTAAATGGTTTGGTTTCGATGCCATGCATTGTTTTTTAGCCGATAAGGATGATCCAATGCCGACTGTAAATTCTGAAAATGTAAGTTTTACTAACTATGTCATGATTATAGTTTTATATAATATAATAATACATAATTTATTTTTTATAACTTAGCTAGTGTTTAAAATTTTTATTTTTAGACTTTAGGGGATTGATAAAAATAACGTAAGGGTATTACCCGGTAAGAAAAACTGTTATTTATATATACATTGTATCGAAATAAAGTATAAACTACGTATAATTTTCAGATACATATAACATAAATTAGAATGAATAATGAAATATAAATTTATAATAATATATTATTAGGTATATAGATACTCAATTAATCATAAAAATACATATTTTGCCATTGCACACTGTCATTCGTTAGAAAGTAATCAGCAAAATGTTCTCTTATTTCTTGCGCCTGAAGTGGTGGTCTACGAGCAACATTTCGTAAAGGTAGTAAAGAAGTTGATGTATTTTCAAACTCCCTCCAATCGCCCAGAATCATGCGGCCTTCCTCTTTTCTATCAAAAGATCCTGGTGGGGTGTAGATATTTCTTGATGATTTACTATGTCTTAAAAAATTGTGTAAGTTAACTACTGCCATAACCACAATTTGTGCTGTTTGAGGTTCCAATAACAAAGGTTTTCTTAAAACACGAAAGACGGCAGATGAGATACCAAATGCGTTCTCAACAGTTTGTCGTGCACGACTCAAACGGTAATTAAATACTCTTTCTTTTGTACCTTTATCGTGGGTTCCAGAATACGGTTTCATAATATGATTTGTTAAGGCAAAAGCCCCATCTGCAAGAATAACGAATGGTATGTCTACATTTTTCCCTGGCAAAGGTACTGATGAGGGCAAATTTAATTTTCCGCTTTCTATTTTTTTATTTAATTCAGAATTTTTGAACACTCCTCCATCCGAAATACGTCCTTGACACCCAATATCGACAAAGAGAAAATTGTAGTCAGCATCGACTAATGCAAACAATACAATGCTAAAACAAGATTAATAATTGAAATACTCGATACCACTGTTCATTGGAGATTGCAAGACTACGTGTTTTCCATCCATAGAACCAATACAATTAGGATAATTCCATGTTGTTTCAAATTGTTTTGAAATATTAAGCCACTCATTTAACGTGGAAGGCATCTACATTAAAAAAAAAATAATTAAGTTAAAACGTAGTTAAGTTAATCAACTCATATAAATATAATATATGTTACTTTATTTTCAAATTAACTTTTAACTTAATAAGTTACTTTTTTTAAGATTAACGAGTTAATTTTTAATATTCAAAAATATCTAAATTAAGTTAATTTTTTCGTTCAAAGAATAATGCAAATTTTTAATTGATGTTTTTAGAAAGTAGGTTTTTTTATAGCTAGTTAACACTTAAATGTAGCATTTTAAATTTTCCCAGCAATTTTCTTGAGCGTAAAGAAAAACCATCTAATAAACATTATTATATGTCTAAAATTTTATATTTTTCAATTAGACCATTTTAACTTTAAGCTAAGTTAAGTTACTTTTTTTCAAAGTTAACGCTTAACTTAATGAGTTAACGAAAAAAAATATGAGTAACTTTTAACTTAACTTAACTTTATTGTTTTTAAATAACTTAAATAACCAGTTAAAAAAAAATCGTTAACTTGCCCAGCCTTGATCTACTATATATTATATTATATTTATACACGTCTTATAACAGTAAAAACTACATATAATACACGATTAGTGATGTAAGGTGTAAATATGGTGTTTTGTTTTTTTTCTATATTATACCTTGTATTCAGAGCCGCAGCTCTGGCCCGTAGCTAGGGCTTGGCGAAACTGGCCCAGGCTAGGGGCGTAACGAAAAAAAGGGCACAAAATCCAGAATAAAATATACCATATATTATACCAATTATTAATAACATAAATTTTATTTAGAATATGGGCAAAATAATTATACTATTTTATTATGGCGTATTGTGTACAAAAATATTAAAATTTACAAATTTTGAAATGTATAAAAGTATAATTATTTTTTAAATTATTATATAAGGTTATAATAAGTTTGGTAGTACGCTTATATAAATTTGTAACTCCTGAAAAATTTGGAAATTTTTGTGATAATTTCAAATTTTGTCAAAATTCTAACTTAAAACGCAATAAAAATGTATTATGAATTTAACATTTTTTTATGATCGCATACCATAAAGTACAACTTTGTATGAGAAACCATTGTATTAAATTTTAAATTATTTTAACTGAGTGAAACAATTATTATCGACAATAATTAAAAAAAAAACATTCACCATTGTGATATCAATAAATTCATCGCTCCGCTCACACGCTCGCAAATATTTTGAAAATTTATTAAGTGAAATAACTTGGCGGAAAATTTTTTTTACAAATTTATACCATTGAATCAAATAATTCTATACTGCGTGAATAATACCATGTATAATACGATATATGTATAATATATTTACACATATTGTAATTTACATCACGATGTGTTACAGGTATTATTATTTAATATAATATATTTATTGTTATTTTTTATTTTAGATTCTAAGTGAGGCAAGAGATATGTGTGCTTCACCATATACTGGAATTGAAAGAGAAACATCCACAGACACAAGCGATGTTTTTATGTCAGAGGAGGATACACTTGATCCATGTGAAACACAAACTTTTCCACAACAACAACAATTTGTATCTGCAAATAACAATGAGTTCACTTGCCCAAGTCCAGTTCAGCCTCCAAAAGGAAAAAAACGAAAAATTTTGGCTAATACAGACTCCAGAATTGATGAAGCATTTGATATTTTAAAGAAATTTGCTTCGAACATCGAATTAAGTCAACAACCACCCGATGAGTGTACCACATATGGAACTCATATAGGAAACAAACTTCGAAATTACACTCCAAAAACAAGATCATTTGTTCAGTATTGTTTCAACAATCTACATCAAACTCAGTTAATTTCAATCCAATATATGAAACATCAGATGGGTCTTCTTTAGAATCAACATACCTAGGTTAGGTATGTTATATTCCTTATATAATACTTTTATTCATTTTAACGAAAAAGTTTTATATTCTTTGTTTTTATTTTAATTTTGATGAAATAGTATATTTTGTTTTTTAATTTTGACGAAAAAGTATATTTTGTTTTTTATTTTTTAATTTTGACGAAAAAGTATGTTTTGTTTTTTATGTTTTAATTTTGATGAAAAAGTATGTTTTTTTATGTTTATATACTGTTTTAATTTGAATGAATAATAATAAATGTTATTAATAAAAATTTACTGTTATTCATAAAACATTATTATTTATTACTTATGTATTACTTACTTTTACATATTTTTTTAAAACTTCAACAAGTGCCATGCAGACTTCAGGAATTATACGTGAAATTATTTGTTTGGAAATTCCGAATAAACATTGTAAACTACTAAATGAATCTCCGGTGGCAAGAAATCTCAGCGTAACGGCAAGCCTAACTGTTACCGTAATAGCTGGACGCATGTTTGTATCTTGTTTGATTACTTTTGGCCCGATGAGATTAATAATTTTTTCAAAATCGGCTGATGACATTGTAAAATTTTGAAAATGGAAACTGTATACATCAGATTTCATACTATTTAACAAATTAGCTCCTCTATTTTCATTATCGATGTAAAGTTTTGATCTCCAAAAGCGTCTTTTACGTCGAACTTTTTTTTCTTTGATTTTCATATTAAGTTCATGCATTACAATAAATGCTGCACTTGCAACTTGTAAATGATAACTCATAATTCAAAACTTGAAAAAAATTGTTAACACTGTATTTATTGTATTTAAGCCAGGACACGTTTCGATACTAAAGTATGTTAACAACTGTATTCGGCTCTGGAATAGGCCCGAACAGCTACGCATAGTATATTTTTAAACGTCACACTACAAAGTGTCCACACGAACGAACAGAATTCGTCCGAATGCTCATGCGTGTTCGTTCGTGTTCGAGTCAGCTCACTTCGAACGTCGCATTATTGTTCGCTCGTGTGTACGCAGCTTAAAAAGGTTGGCGATTAGCGCACAAACAATAACATAATAAAAGTGGCGATTCGCGCCCACGAATTATATAATAATAAAAGTGGCGATTCGCGCTCACGAATTATATAATAATAAAGGTGGCGATTTGCGCACACGAACTATACGTGTTGTATATAAAACAGGGCTGGTGGCTATTCGTGCCACGAATTAAAACTTGCAAAAAAATTTAATTAATTTCGGCGATTTGCGCACGATGAGGGCGTTATTGCGTTAACGCTGGAGAAAAAACGGACGATACCGCGATCGAGTAATTACCATAATAGCTTATATAATAATTCACAATCGACAAGACAATATTATAATAATTAACAAAACAAAGATAACATACATATAATAGAAAAAATGAACATAAAATATAACGGACAGCCGTGGCGTGCGAGTGTTTGTGTGTGTGTGATCGGCCGGCGTACAATAGTGATAATCAGGGTTGGGATTTTATAGCACTTAAAATTGCATAAATATGCGCTATAATATGACCTTAAATATCGCTAAATATGCGCTAAAAATATGCAATAAAAACAACAAAATATGCAAAAAAAAAAAAGGAAATTTATTAATTAAGAAATTTTTCACTTACAAATTATTATAGGTTGTTACTTAAGTTTTGAAATCATTCACTCTGATGTCTGATAGTCACTTTGATCAGAATCCTGAAGCGCTGTAAAAAATTACCCAATTAATAATCTTCAAACATTTTAAATAAAAAGTAAGCGATTTAAAATGTTTACCTTGAGTGTTACATTGAATTATTAAATGCTTGGCCAGATTTTCGAATTTGAACTCACGGCGGTTGTCTGCCAACAAAGTTTTGTACGTTGAAAATGAGCGTTCGACGTCCACTGATACAATTGGTGCATATTTGAAATAAACAATATCATTACATGTAAGTTCACCAAGTAATTCACCAATATTTTTATTTTCTTCACCATCCAAGATATTTGAAAGTTGTTTTAATTTAGACAAACCTTTATTTTTTTCAAATACGTTTTTTAATTTGAGATTTATTGGTTTACCATGTTCACCATTTAGTGTTTTAAATGTTTCTTCGATATTCTTAATAATATTTAATGAAGTGGCTAAAGACAGACATTTTCCTTGCAATTTATCAATGGCTACAGATAAAACAGAAAAATTTGATTTTATGTATGCCAAGTTATTTTCAAGATTAGGTTTGTCTAAACATTTTTTTGCTTTTTGAATACTAATCGCATCTTCTTGGTCGAGTAATCCAATAATATGACGAATAGCTTGTATATTCTCGCAATAATAGGCAGCTGCATTAATCCAGGTTCCCCAACGCGTAATAATTGGTTCTGGCGGCAAGTGTACTCTAGGAAGTTCATTTTTAAATAATTGTATACGACTTGGAGCTTTTTGAAATACTTGTTTAACACTTGCTATTAACTTATCCACTGAATTGAAATGAGATCTAACGTGTTCTGCTACTCTATGCAAACCATGGGCAGCACACGTTACGTGTAGCATTTTAGAATAGAAAACTTGGAGAGCCGTCCCTGCCTTTACCATATATGGTGCGGCGTCTGATACAAATAAAAGAACATGTTCATGTTGTACTCCGTTCGGCCACAATATACCCATTGACTTGTTGAATAGCTGACTGATAGTAGAAAAATTTGTTTTTTCAAGTTCTTCAGTATGAAGTAAAAATACAACACCTTGGCGATCGGTTTCAAGACTACCGACAATCACATTTGCTATGTAGCGTCCTTCGACGTCGGTTGTTTCATCGATGCTGACCCATATTCGCTTAGAAGATAATTTAGACCGAATGTTTTCCATAGTCTCGTTATATATATCATCCACATATAATTTTCTTAACGTGGTTTGATCTGGAATCGGATTTGTAATGTATGTTTCAAGAAATTTTCGAAATATTGAATTAGATCATTTATTTAAAGGGATGTTCGCTGCTATAAATGCTTTACATAAATCAACATTAAAGGAGTTTTTTTTTTGGTAGCTCGTAAGAAACTGTTGTTTTTTTTCAATTTTATTTTTATGGCGCTTTGTAGCTTGAATATGTTTATCTGTTTTTAAATGCTGAGTTATGTTAAATTTTTTTTCACTGCTAACTTTACATTCACATAATTGACAAAATAAAACACTTTCGTCAACTTTAAACACTTCTTCACCGTACTCAGATACAATACTTTTGAGTTTACACGTAAGAGATGATTTAACTTTTGGCATTTTAAAATAAAATTACAACGAATTTAACCAAAAGACGAAAATGCAACGTAACACGTAACTTACGAAACGAGTACAATGACATGAGACGAATGTGGACTGAATACAATTATTTGAGTTTACAACACATTAAACGTTCGTTCGTAAATAATCGGCGATTATTAATCGCAGTAAACATCAACAAAAAAAAACCAACGAAATCTACAGATAACAAAAGTTTAAAATTAGAACCAAATAATATGAATTTATCGTAATATTATATCATATTATATAATATATTATTATCGCCGTAATTCTCGCGTGGCATCAGCGTAATCAGACTGTTTACTTAATTTATACATTTACGACAAAAATCTAAAAACACGTTTACTTAACACGTTGACTACCATGAGAGTACTAGGGTACTCTCATTATTTTTACTCGTGTGTACTGTGCATATTTTTAGGTTTTTCCCTCTTGTACCAAACCAATATTTCATTAACATTTAATGATACAAAAAATCGTCTTATATAAAATATGACTGAATTTACATATATTTTATGATTATGAAATTATTTAGGCGTGAGAACTCGAGTCTTCACACGGTACACAAGTGATATAATTGAGTGTTCAAATTTTTGTGAGTCCCCGAGTTCCCTCATAAAATTTTTATTTATTTTTAAGAAAATATAACCATCTGATGAAAAATTATTATTTTAATCTCCTTTGATAAGAATATTATCATATGATTATTGTTTTATCTAATTAATATAATATTAATTAATTTGGAGGGAAATCTAATAATTATTATCATTGATTATGGAACAGATATGAATATGATATAAGTTTGTATATTTATTGTTAATTTAGTAAATTTGATTCTAAATATTTGATCTTCATTTTATTATAACTCTACACAAAATATAATGGACTTAGATAATATTTTAGAAGCTTTAGACGAGTCTTTTGAATATGATTCTGGCGGTGATTATAAACCTACTAGTTCTGACCAAAGTTCAGACAGTTCAGATTCTGATATTCCTAGTGTAAATGATACTTCCCAAAGTAGTTTTTCTAATACCACTACTGAAAATTCTCAACAGTGGAATAATGTTACTAGTATGTATATGATATAAATTATAAATATTATACTTAGGTATAAGATATTTAGTTATAATTTTTATTTCAGCATTCAATCAAAGTCATTTTGTATTTGAGGAAAACAGATCTTTGTTATGTGACTTAGGACCAGATTGTAAGCCTATAGATGTTTATAATTTATTTCTTAATGATGATATATTGGATACTATTGTTGTTGAAACAAATAGACAGGCATTAAGGTATAAAAATACATGGACAAATACTAATTCTATGGATGTGAAACAATTTTTAGGAATTGTTATGTATACAGGACTTGTATCCTATCCTAAAATATCAGACTATTGGAGTAGGCAAAAATTTTTTCATAATACTTTCATCTCTAAAATTATGCCCAGAAATAGATTTCAAGAGTTGCTGAGATTTTTTCATGTAGCTGATAATGATTCAATAATTGAAGGTGATAGATTGGGTAAAATTCAACCTCTAGTTTGTAAATTAGTTAGTATTTTTAAAAAAATTAAGGTACCTGGAGAAAATATTGTGATTGATGAAACCATGATTCCATTTAGAGGCAGACTAATATTTAAACAGTACATACCAAATAAAACTTCTAAATATGGTGTTAAATTATTTAAAATATGTGATAACATAGGTTACACATATGATTGTATTATTTATAGTGGTAAAAATACAACCCCAACATGTTCTGAAATAACTACTGCTACTAAAGTAGTTTTACAACTTATGAATGATTACCTATATAAAGGAAGGACATTAATTATTGACAATTATTATACTAGTTTAAATCTTGCCCATATATTACTAAGTAAAGATACTCATATGGTTGGTACCCTAAGAAAAAATGCAAAAGGATTTCCAAAAGATATAACAAATGCAAAAATTAAAAAAGGTGAAATTAAAGGTAAAGAAGATGATAAAGGTGTAGTGGTGAGCATTTGGAAAGATAAAAGGGATGTTAGAATGGTGTCAACTAAACATGGTATAGAAATGATTAGTACTGGAAAGACAAGTAGAAATGGTGTTGTAATAAAAAAGCCAGAGGCTATAATTTTTTATAATAAGAACAAACAAGGGATTGATGTGTCAGATCAAATGACAAGTTATTTTACACCTCTTAGAAAAACCATTAGATGGTACCACAAAGTGGCATTTCAACTTTTATTGGGTACAGCTGTGGTAAATTCATTATTAATTTATAAAGAATTAACTGGAAATAAAATTCAGATCTCAAATTTTAGACAGCAAATTATAGAAGAGTTAGTCAAATCACAAGATTTTAATTTAGTTTCACCATCTTCTAGAAAACATAAATTAATTGAAACAGATGAAAAATTAGGACAAGGCAATAAAAAGAAAAGGCGTAGGTGTGTCAAGTGCTATGAAAAACTGGTCAGTGAAAAAGGAAGAGCAGTTGCACAAAAAACTTGTAAAACTACCACATTATATTGCAATTCTTGTGAAAAAAATCCAGCCTTTTGTTTAGAATGTTTCCAAGCTTCTCATAAGTAATTAATTTTAATGTTTTGATTTGTATATTTTATATACTTAATATTATATTTGTCATTTTCAGTTTATTACATTTTTTTAAAAAATAACAGGATGTTCATAATTATTAAAGGATTTAATATTTTATTTTTGTTTATTTTATCTTTTAGATTTATTGTAAAATGTTTAATGATTTTGTTATATTTTTTAAATTGTTGATTTTGCTGTTCAATTATATTTTAACATTAACAAAAGTATGAATTATATATAAATTATACACAATTGAGATATTTTAAAAAATAATTTAGTATCTTGATTTTTGAGAGAGCTCCAGTGCTCCCACGGCCAATAGAGGTTAAAAACATGTATTATTAGATAATTATATACTTTTGGTACAAATATAAACAAATAGATGGCGCTAATGATGAATAAAATAAAAATTTTATTGAGATAACCCGAGTATACTCATGGTACAGAATGAATGATTCAGTGAGAAAACTTGAGTACTCTCATGGTACTATAGGACAATTTTTAAAAATAATGCTTGGTAGTCAACGTGTTAAATATAATTTTATAAAATATATCCGATTTTGATTTAAAAATAGGTAAAATTACAAAAAAAGTCCAAAATAAGCACTAAAAATTAAAAAATCGCAAAATATGCAAAAATATGCAAAATAAAATTTTTAATTTGAGTTCTGTGTATCATGAAACACATTTTTAGCTTACTCTGCTATTTCTTAAACATTTCATAAGAAATATGCAAATGCTATAAAATCCCAACCCAGGTGATAATATAATAAAAACCACCTTCTTATTCCATGGCGTAAACACGTAATATGGTGTTTCTTTTACATATCATGTTATGTTATACTGATCTCATTTTTAAATTCTACCATAGTGTATGGCGATTGTTCTTATACCGTTCAGTACCGTATCCAGTGGGGGCTTTTGGGCTTAAGCCCACCCTGAAATCTTTTATTTTAAATAGTATGTGTATATGACGTATGTTTTTAAATTATTTCCTATTTTCGTATAGAGTTAAATATGAATGCTTAAGCCCACTACGAAAACAAATCCTGGGTACTGCACTGATACCGTTATTATACACAAAAACCTTAAATAATTCAATAGGTCACTTATACGTTATTCTTCTCATTTACTTAAACATAAATTAATTTACTAATTCTCATTATTATTGTCTATTTTATCTTAATTATTATTATCATATACGTGTCTTATAATATTTAAAAGATTATTTGTACTTTTTTTGTTTTTTTTTTTTAGAAATCACTTTCTTTTATTACATTTAATTCTATACTTTGCTCCTGTATTAAATTACCTATATATTTGTATCTGTGTCGGTTTACGCATTTAAAATTATAGAGTACACCTATCGTTACTAACATTATAGTCACTATTAAGGTACTCAACGCTACACTTAGTACAAAATTATAATATTGTACTTTAGATTTTCTACTTCAATATTTTTATTTAACTCTACTTGAGTTTCGGTTGTATTTGTTTTATCAGTTTCCTCTTCCGAACTGTTACTTTCGTTTTCACTATAACTATTTTCTTCTTCCTCCTTATTCATAAATGTATTTTTATATTCATTTATTATAACTTAAATTAAATATGTTTTATTTATTAAAATAAATTATTTATTATTTTTTTTCCAATTATTATTTGTTTTACGCAACCTATTATTTTTCTCAATTATTAGTTTAACATTAATTTCTCTAAATAATATTTATCAATATTATTTTATTATAAAATTTTCCGTAATTTTATTTTATTCCCCCAATTATTTCTATCAATATTTTTCTTTATTATTTTTTTACTTAGGATTTTTTTTTTTTTTTTTTTTTTATCCTCTCTAAAATTCACTTTATACGTCAAGTAATTTTTTTTACACGATAGTACTTCCTCGCCTATAAAATTCACAATTATTTCTCAATTAAAACACGGCTTATTTCTGCCTAATAAAATAAAAATATAATATAATATATAATAAATATAATAAAATTTTATTTTTAAAACTTTTAAATTATATTTTTTCTGAAAAATTATTTATGTCACTAGGTATATTTTTTTTATTTAAAAAATAAAATATTTTTATTTCTTAAGATTTTTAATTTATTAATTTTTTTTTCTGAAAAATTATTTATGTCTCTATATTTTATTTTATTTTATTTTAAAATAAAAATTCTTATTTACTTAATTATTTCTCAAAAAATTATTTATATTATTTTTTATAATTTTTAAAAAAAAAATTGTATTATATTATTATTAATAATTTTTTATTTATGCGTAAAATATTCTAAGTGTAATATTAAAATATTAAAATTATTTAATCGTTGCGTTTTTTTTATTGTATTTATTAATTCTTTTAAATTATTTATTTAATTTTTATTTAAATTATTTATTTAATTTTTATTTAAATTATTTTATTTAATGTTTTACGGGAAATATATATATACACCTTCACAATTAAAAGTAACTTATACGATGGAGTTTTTAAATCCAAAGAAGACGCAAACAGAGTTAGACGCTTAAAATTATTTACATTAAGAAAAAAAAAATATGTTTACACAACGATGGTTTGAGTCGATGCGTTCATTCTTCTTGATTGCTGAGCCGTGGTGTTACTTGTTGATTCTTTTCTCTTTCGGAGTTTCTGAAGTTGACGTTCTACAGGTTGTCTTCTTAAACAGTGATTCATTGCCGAATGTGCCTCCGTGAACTCTTTGAAGTTGATATATTTTAATTTTTGAAAAATTTTCGAAATGGAAAAAAATTATTTTTCCCGAAAAATTGTCTAAGTTCGAAAAATAAAATTGTTTGACTAAAGAATTCTTATTTGAAAGAATCCTACCGACTGTGCCAAATTTGTAACGTGCCGCGTACAAGCAGTAGAATGATGTAGTATCGGATAGGTTGTTATAAAAAATGAAGACTTGAAATATTTTCAAAGTGTTTTTTATTGAAAAATATTTTAAGTCCAATTAGTTAAATAAATTAAACTTGTGAAAAATATTCTACCTATAACCTAACCCTCAGGTCCCTGATGGTCATCTGCACGTGCATCCGCTTCTACCCACGCCGTGCGTCAATTATGTGCCTATTATATTCTACCAGGTGAGTGATTACGCACCTAGTATATTCTACCGGGTGGTAATTACGTATCCATAATATGTCACCGGATAGCAATCATATAGTCATTATGATTATTTGTCATTATTTTCTAGCGGGTAGAAAGCATACGGGCGATGATACTTTTGATTGGTTTTTACCTTTGTTTTTAGGTCCGGTCCTAGTTTATTATACTCGATCATTACTTGCTTGGCTGCTCACCCTTAGCATAATTATAAGTATGTTTGTTATGCCCCCAATGTTTAGGTTATAGTTGGCTACGGTATGTAGTAATTTATATATTATATTTAATGTAAGTATCAGAGCACGTTGCAATACGAACAGACTAAATTTATTAAAGTAACAAACCACCGTTATCGAATTTGTTTTCTACACACGAACGCACACATACTGACATACACCTCAGTACAACACAATACAATACACTATAATTGGTATATGGGTATTTTGTTTAATTTTATCTAACGAGCGACTTTAATATAAATATAAAAATCTGGCCGGTCATTAAGATTACGGCCAGATCATATTTTCTTAGTGTGTAACGTGCCACGTTCAAGCAATTGAAAGATGTAGAATGGAATAGATGTAGTTGTAAAAAATATAAACGATCGAAATATTTCTAAGTGTTTTTATTTGAAAAATATTCTAAGTCTAAATGATTTAATAAATTAAACTCTGAAAAATATTCTAAGTCCAAATAATAAGATTATTGAACTGGGTGACGTGAAGGTGCTCTCTCTAACTCTGGTGGATCACGTCTGAAATGTGCCTAATCTGGGTCCCCTTATATATCATCCAGGGACTCCCGCGGTACCCTCAGGTCCCTGTTGGTCATCTGCACCTGCATCCGCTTCTTCCCACGCATTGCGTCATTCGCGCGATACCGTGCGTCAATTATATGACTATAATATTCTACCGGGTGGGTGATTACGTACCTAGTGTATTCTATCGGGTGGTAATCACGCATCCATAATTTGCCTCCGGACAGTAATCATGTGTTATTATTTTCTATCGGATAGGGGCACACGGGCGATGATGCTTTTGGTGTAATTATAGTAATATTTTTATACCCCTATCATAAAATGTCTGTTGCACCCCCAATGTTTAGGTTATTGTTGGTTGTGGTATGTAGTAATTTATATATTATATTTAATATAAGTATCAGAGCACGTTGCACCTCCCCACGAAAAAAAAGGTTTATGTCTCAAAGACAGAAATCTTTCAAAGTTTAGTACAAAAATGGTTAAGTTACAAATTATTACAATATTATAGTGTTTACAATATTCGATTACAAGTTATTGAAATAAGTCATACATTACAATTTCCTGTATGCTTTTACATTTAAAGTATTTTCCGTTATATAATATGATGTATACATTTTGTATATAATTTTGATTAAATATGGTTTGATTATAGTAAAATTGTAATATAATTATTAATTAGTTTGATTAAATATTTTGGTTATAATATAATTTAATGATTAAATATGTTTGTTAGTTTTCCCATAATATATAATTTACAATTGTGATTTCAATATAGTGTTAGTAGGTAGTATAATGTAATAATTATAATTAATTCCAATAAAATATGTGGTTAGTATAATATGCTGATTACAATAATTCCTTATATAATAAATTAATGAATACAAATAATATTTTTCTTATTATAATATGTTAGTAATATAAAATCTATAAAGTTCTCCACACATTTTTTTATATCTTAATAATAACTTATTACAATTTAATAATTTTTCTTTTTTTTTTTAAATTAAAGCTAAGTGCATATATATATTTTAAACTTTTACATTTTTTATCGTTTCCCCTTTTTTTTTATTTTACGTTTTTTTTATAGATCACTTTCTTTTATTACATTTAATTCTATACGTTGCTCCTGTATTAATTCTTGTTTCTGTATTAAAATATTTTTATTTTTCATTATCGGATCAGCTATTGGTATGGATATTATCATTTCCGTCGTGGTTAAAATATGCAAAACATATTTTATTTTTTAATTAGCGACGAGTGTCATCATTTATTGTTAATATATTATTCGCAACATCTATTATCGCGTTATTCTGTAACAGGAAGTGGTGACCTAGAATTCCATCTCGCGGTATTGGAAATTCTTTATCGACCACATGAAATTCTGTTTTTATTTTATTATTATTTAATAGTAATATTATTATGATTTTGCCTATGGTAGTTACTATTTTATCGTTAATGGCTTTTAAATTTATTTTTTTTATTTTTCGTTTACTAATGTTTTGCCTGTTAATTTATTTATTTTAATAAATTATTTATTTATTTTAATTCCCTAATATTCTTTGTTCTACTCCTGTATTCGAGTCTTCTCTAACAGTAGTATCTAACAAACTTTTCTCTTTTGGTTTTTCCTTATTAATTCTCTGTGTAGAGTCGCTATCCTCTTTCGTATTTATACTTATTTCTACTAATTTTTCTACTTCAATATTTTTATTTAACTCTACTTGAGTTTCGGTTGTATTTGTTTATCAGTTTCCTCTTCCGAACTGTTACTTTCGTTTTCACTATAACTATTTTCTTCCTCCTTATTCATAAATTTATTTTTATATTCATTTATTATAACTTAAATTAAATATGTTTTATTTATTAAAATAAACTATTTTTTATATATTATTTTTTTATTCGTTTTACGAAACTTATTATTTTTCTCAATTTTTAGTTTAACATTAATTTCTCTAAATAATATTTATTAATATTATTTTATTATAAAATTTTTCGTAATTCTATTTTATTCCCCAAATTATTTATATTATTATTTTTCTTTATTATTTTTTTTCTAGGATTTTTTCCTTTTTATCCTCTCTAAAATTCACAATATACGTCAAGTATTTTTTTTTAATCACGATAGGACTTCCTTGCCTATTAATTCACAATTATTTTTCAATTATAACACGGCTTATTTCTGCTTATTAAATTCTTAGTTATTTAAATCACTAATTACGGCTCTTCTCGGCCCAATAAAATTCACAATTATTTTTTTTTCAATATACGGCTCTTTTTGGCCCAATAAATTCACAATTATTTTCTTTTCAATATACGGCTCTTCTCGGCCCAATAAATTCACAATTATTTTCTTTTCAATATACGGCTCTTCTCGGCCCAATAAAATTCTCTACTTGTTTAATTCACAATATATATGGCTCAAATCCGCCCCAAAATAATTCCTTTCATCAACTTTTATAATATGGCACTTTTTCAGCCTAAATAAATTCAATACTTTTTAATTCTCAATATATGGCTCAAATCCGCCCCAAAATAATTCCTTTCATCAACTTTTAAAATATGGCACTTTTTCAGCCTAAATAATTCAATATATAAGGACTTATTACTTGCCTTCCCAATAATTCAATAAATAAGGTCTTAACTGCCTTCAATAAAATTCTCAATTAATATTCTCTTTAATTCACAAAATAATTTTTTCTCGCGTGTTCCTTGACGTATAATTCACTAATAATTTTTTTTATTTAATAAATATTTATTTCCGTATTTCTCACGTATAATTCGTTCTAAATAAAATATTCCCCCTTAATTATAAAATTTTTTTTTTATTATTTAATAATATATTCTCTTTTTTTTTTATTATTTTAAATAAATTTATTTTATACTATTCTTACGATATTTATCTTAAATAATTTTTCCGCATAAAAAAAAATTTAATTAATTTTTTTTTATTTAATAAAATAATTTAGTGTCCGTATTTAGAAAAAATTTAAAGTAATTAAAATAATTTTTCTTCTCTTTTATATTCTTCTCGGTTTTTATAATTAAAATATGATTTTCTTTTTTTTTTTTTTTTTATCAACAATTTATTTTTCTGCTATTATATTTTATAAAATAAAAATAATAAGATAAAAATAAAATTTTAAGACTTCTAAATTATTAGTTTTTTTTTTTTTTCCGAAAAAATTTCTATGTCCAAAATATTTTATTTATTTTTAAAAATAAAATATATATTTTTTTTTTTTTTATTGTTATATATTTTTTTTAGAGTTTTTTTTTTTAACTTATTATTTTTTTCCTGAGAAATTCTTTATGTTACTTTGTTTTATTTTAAAAAAAAGAATAAAATATTTTTTTTTTTCTAAGATTTTTAATTTATTAATTTTTTCTGAAAAATTATTTATGTTACTCTGTTCTATTTTTTTTTTTAGAATAAAATATTTTTTATTATTTATTATTTTTTTTTTTAGATTTTTAATTTATTATTTTTTTTTTGAAAAATTATCTATGTTCCTTTATTTTATTTTTATTTAGAAATAAAAATAAAATTCTTATTTATTTAATTATCTCTCGAAAAATTATTTATATTGTTTTATAACTAAATAAAATAAATTGTTTTATATTATTATTAATAAAAAAAAATATTTATTCATAAAATATTCTAAGTGTAATATTAAAATTATTTAATTGTTGCGTTTTTTTTTTTTTATTTAATTTAATTTTATTCTTGCTTATTTAATTTTTTTTCCTTAAATTATTTATTTAAAATTTTTTATTTATCTATTTAATTTTTTATTTAAATTATTTTATTTAATATTTTACGGGAAATATATATATACACCTTCACAATTAAAAGTAACTTATACGATGGAGTTTTTAATTCCAAAGGAGACGCGACCAGAGTTAGACGCTTAACATTATTTTACATTAATAAAAAAAAATTATGCTTACACGACGATGGTTTGAGTCGATGCGTCCATTCTTCTTGATTGCTGAGCCGTGGTGCTACTTGTTGATTCTTTCTTCTTTCGGAGTCGCTGAAGTTGACGTTCTGCAGTTGTCTTCTTCAACAGTGATTCGTTGCCGAATGTGCCTCCGTGAATTCTTTGAAGTAGATGTATTTTAATTTTTTCGAGGAATTTTCGAAATGGAAAAATAAATATTTTTCCCGAAAATTTTCTAAGTTCGAAAAAATAAAATTGTTCGATCAAAGAATTCTTATTTGAAAGAATCCTACCGACTGCGCCAAATTTGTAACGTGCCACGTTCAAGCAATTGAAAGATGTAGGATGGATTGGATGTGATTGTAAAAATATAAACGATCGAAATATTTCTAAGTGTTTTTATTTGAAAAATATTCTAAGTCCAAATGATTTAATAAATTAAACTCTGAAAAATATTCTAAGTCCAAATAATAAGATTATTGAACTGGGTGACGTGAAGGTGCTCTCTCTAACTCTGGTGGATCACGTCTGAAATGTGCCTAATCTGGGTCCCCTTATATATCATCCAGGGACTCCCGCGGTACCCTCAGGTCCCTGTTGGTCATCTGCACCTGCATCCGCTTCTTCCCACGCATTGCGTCATTCGCGCGATACCGTGCGTCAATTATATGACTATAATATTCTACCGGGTGGGTGATTACGTACCTAGTGTATTCTATCGGGTGGTAATCACGCATCCATAATTTGCCTCCGGACAGTAATCATGTGTTATTATTTTCTATCGGATAGGGGCACACGGGCGATGATGCTTTTGGTGTAATTATAGTAATATTTTTATACCCCTATCATAAAATGTCTGTTGCACCCCCAATGTTTAGGTTATTGTTGGTTGTGGTATGTAGTAATTTATATATTATATTTAATATAAGTATCAGAGCACGTTGCAAGTGTATAAACACTATACGATAGGTTAAACGATACGGGCGAGCGTCGCCGATGATAATATTTAAGAGACAATAGCTCTTGATAAAAATAAATATTAATAAAATTATAAACATTTACACAATATTTCATCTATTCAATTTATGAAAACTTGTTAATTGTTGATTTATAATACATTTTTAACATAAAATGCATTTATATACTTAAAATCTTTAAATATGCAAAATCATATAAATTTTGTAAAATATGCAAAAATATGCAACATAAATTTTTGTATTTCAATTGTATGGTTCATGGAACGAATTTGTATCGAATCAGATTTGAAATATGCAGCTTCCTGAGAAAGATGCAAATGCATAAAGTTCCGAGCCCTGGTTATAAGTAAAAAAATAAACATTGTTTTGAAGTATTAAATAAAATATTTTATTTTTACATTACAAAATTTAACAACATTAAATATAATAAAAATATTAACATCTATTAAAATTTTATAAAAATGATGGTAAAAATAAAAATTATAATAAATATTAAAAGCTTTTTATCTAACGAATATCGATATATTAAAAAATAGTTAAAATTATACTTGATTATAAAATTATAATAATGTGAACACAGCATTTAATAAAGTAGATAGTATAAATATAAATATATTAAAAACAAATTAAAATTAATACTTAATTTTCAAATTATAATAAAGTTCACACAATATTTAATAAAATTAAATGCATGAATAGCATTAATACTAAAAAAAATATTAAAATAGTGTTTTCTTCTGAAAAAATAAATTTGATAAAATTCTACCTAAAAAAAAAATAATAATAGATAAGTTCATAAGTTGAAGAATTCCATCGTGAATTTAATAAGCAATTGAAATTATTATTCATAGAAAACAAATAAAAATTTGGTTTGTTGTCTTATACCTACTTATCAATACATTAATAACAAATACAGATGTCCAGTAACAAATTTAAAGCAAAATAATACTTAAAATAAAAAAATATAATTTTTAAACATGTTAATACTTTATAATTTTAAGGGAATAAATAGTAGACCATTGGAAATACTACAATGATGAGTTGGATAAATACTTTCTAAATCGTCTAAGCAAATGCATATTAATGAATTAGTAAGTGTAACATTATATGATTGATACAGTGGTGGAACTATGATCATTGAGGCCCGTGGATACAATTTTTTTGGAGGCCCTATTATACCTGTAATCCAACTTTTTTAACATTGGACTGTTTTTTGTATGCAATAAAAATAAATATTCATAGTTAAGTAATAATTAAATTTATTTAATTATAATTTCAGAAAAAAATAATAATAATGATACTTTATTTATAATGAAAATGTTTTTTTCTGCTACGGTCTTGAGCGAATTATCTTCACCAACGATGATAAATTAATTTTTTTAGCACGATCATTCTCAATTGAAATCATCGCAAGACCACTTAGCCGTGCTTGAGACATGGTGTTTCTTAAATAATTTATAATTAATTTTAGTTTTAAAAATGTTCTTTCTGAACTCACTACAGTAATCGGTAATGCAAGAAACAAGTAAAACGCCGTTAATAACTCAGGGAAACTAGTAATTAAATTATTATTTTCGATTATTAGTAATTTAATCAAAAACGCTGTTACAAGATTTAAGTTCAGAAGCAAATAGAAATTTAAATGACTCAATTTGTGTGGCAAGTTCTGCTGGATTTAAGTCTTGAAATTCATCCACCAAATTTTTTGTACTCTCACTGATCTTGTCATCAGATATTACCGTCAGTAGTAAAATACAACTGAATAAATCATTTATTTCACTAAGACCTACAAATCTTGTTTTCAATTGTGTTACAACAGTGTCAATACAGCGATATAAAACTTGCGTTTTAAAATAATGATTTCCTTGTGAAAGTCGTTGATCTTGACTTAGCTCATCATAAATTTTTTTTACTTTCCTCGTCGTTTACAAGAAAACTCGGGTGTGACATCCCACTGTAATGCTTTACAATTTGCTTCCTCTATCAAAATGTTAAAGCTATCACGGATTTTCCCCATATTTTCTATTGTGTTTTGTATCAAATCAACAGCCTTTCCTATATTAGCTCCAGGTGATTGAAGTATTTTGGATGCTAAATTAATTTTTGACAATATTTTATACATCAAAAGTATTACAATAATTGTTTCATAGCTTTCGAAATATTTTTTGAGTGTGGAGACATTGTTTTGTTCATCCTTGTTACGCCCAGCCAACATAAGGCTGGATTTAGTGCTCGACCGACGATCAGCGCTGACGTCGGTCGAACGTAGCTATATCAATGAATGCATATGAACAACTACAGTGCATCACTGATAAATTGCTACGCGCGTACAGCTACGTCGCGCTGACGAGGACCGTCGGTCGAGCGCGTCCGTCGGGCGTACGTCGGTCGACCGACGAGCTATTTTTAGCAATGCAAGAGTTTAGTTCTACGCTGACGACCAACTGACCGTACGCGCGTACACAATCTTTTTATTTTATTTTTATTAAGGCAATAATAATAATAATAACATTTTATTTTATGTAATTGTGTTGTAAATTGTTTATATTGGTTTATTATATTATAATTATATTAATATAATTATAACAAAAAATGAACATCGATACCGAGCGTGTTATTTTTGAGGTGCATCTTCGACCGCTATTATGGGACCTATCTTGTGTATTGTACAAAGACCGTGATGCCAAAATAAAAGCTTGGCGCGAAGTTTGTCAAGCAATAGTACAAAATTTCGACCATGTGTCTGATAATGAAAAAAAAGTTATTGGTAAGTAAATAAAGATGTTATTTATAATCATTAAAAATATACTAATGAAAATCTAATTATATTCAATTCGATAGTACCTATTGTAGTTTTTAAAAAACAACATAATTCTATTATATGAGTTAATTAAAGTTTTATTAGAGTAAATTAGTTATGTAAGTATAATAATATTTAAAAAAAAGCTCAATTTGTTTATATATATATATTATAAATTATTAATAATTAAGGTATTATTATTAATGTAGATTGTATTATTAAAGTTAAAAGATACTAGCATCTTGCCACGATACACTTCCATCAGGAGAAACGAAATAGTTGGCAAATTTATCCCTTATCATATCGCCTGTTCTAACAATATTATTGTTCATATTGAGTTGAAGTTCTTGAAACCCCTCAACAGTTAGTGTGTCTTCTACTCTGTAACCATCTCGTTCTCTTATGAAGTTATGCAAAACGCAACAAGCCTTTACGATTGTTATTGTATTCAGCAATGCAGTATTCATTGGTCTATGAAATATATTGAATTTATTACTCATTATTCCAAATGTAGACTCAATATACCTCCTTGCACGGCTTATTCTATAGTTAAAAATCTTCTTTTTTTTGTCAAATTACTTCGTGCGTAAGGTCTTAAAACTTTGTTTGATATACCAAATGCAGAATCGCCGATTATCATATATGGAAGTGGTTCTGTAGTATTAGGTAGTGGTTTTGGTGGAGGTAATTTTATTTCTCCGTTATTTATTTTCGTAAATAAAGTGCTTTCCTTAAAAATAGTAGAGTCTGAGTCTGTTCCACATGCACCTACATGTATATAGGTGAAACGATAATCGGAATCGCACATGGCCAACAGAACAATAGAATAATATTTTTTATAGTTTGAAAACAAACTTCCACTGTGTTCAGGACAGATTATTCTTACGTGCTTTCCGTCAATACTGCCGATGCAGTTAGGAAAGTTTGCTATATTTTCAAAGCCAGCAGCGATTTTAAGCCATCCTTCTGTCGTATTCGGAATCGAAAGGCATTCTTCATGAAATAGATCCCAAATATTTGTACATACTTCTTTTATAATTCCACCGATAGTTGCCGTACCTAGACGGTAACTAAAATAAAGATCACTATATCTTTGTCCAGTTACGAGATACCTGAAATAAAAAATTAACAAATTAATAATTTTACAGAAAGGAATGTACAACAGCGGTAGAAGACGGTACGAGACGCTTACGTTAGGTGCAAAGCCACAATGAAGAACACAAAGTCTGCGTCTGCAGGTAGTAACAAAAAGAAATATGTATACTTTGATTGTATGCAATTTCTAGACAAAAAACATGTAATAGATACTGAGGATTCAATTGTAGAAAATCAGAGCACAATGGATGAATCAAATAACAAACCGACAACCAATGATGACGCTCTACCTTCAACGTCCAAAGACTCCAACTTTTGCCAACCAGAACAAACTACTGCTGCTGAACGGAAAAATGTGCAAACAAAACGTTTTAAAAAGAGAACTCGTAATGAAGACGATAATTTTGATAGGGAAATGTTGAACATGTTTAAAGAAAATACAAAATTAATGCAAAACGATGACATGTCATTTTTTTGTTCACTTTTGCCGATTATGAAAACTTTTTCTAACCACCAAAAATTACTTTTCCGTTCTGCAGTTCTACAAAAAGCAATCGAAATATCTAGTAATTCTAGTGAAGTCCGCCCGGGAACATCACATACATTTTCAACTTCAGAATCACAACATTCCGATGCTTCTACATCTTATATAACTGAAGTACCACAATAGTTTGAGGAGGCACTAGATGATGATTCAACATATTCTTTAGAGGATTTTGTTACTATGCAGAATTTGTGATAAAAAATATTATGTTGTATTATGAAGTATACCTAAATAATATAATGTCTTTTTATTATCTTTTAATCTCTAATGTATTTTTTAATAAACAAAAATTTTTTTTAAATTAAAATTTGTTGAATTTTATTTTAAAATATAATAATTACCTTAAAGTCACGGCCAATCTTTCTGATGGTGACACAGGAATACGAAAAGTGTTCTGTCGCTTCAAAGATTCTTCAAGTTTTGCAAGTAGCTCGTCAAAACTTTTATTAGACATTTTGAAGTAATCAAAAAATTTTGATTCGTGATCTCGTAATTTTGAAAACAGCGTACAAAATTCCCCTTCAATTGGCCGGTCTACAATTACTGGGTGGACGTGATATCTTCTCCGTCTTTTTTTATTCCGTCGATTGCGTAAATAATACGCCCATATTAATGAGTTAATAATGAATGGATTCATTTTAAAAGTTAAAGTTAAAGTTAACTAAATTAATTAATAACAAAATAACATACAACAACCGATCGAATTTGCCGTCGGCTAAGCACTAAACGCTCCGTGACGACCGATGATCAGCGCGTACCGTCAGCGCGCACAATACGCGCTGATCGTCGGTAGAGCACTAAATCCAGCCTAATATTATTTAAAACTTTCATAACGTCTGGGTACATATGATAAAGTGATATTAAACAATCAACTCTAGACGACCATCGTGTAGGGCACAGCCTTTTAAGCGACCTAGAAATATCGCTGCTTTCTTTTTTCAACTTAGCTCATTGAAGAATACTGTTTCCAAAAAAAGTATACAAAGATTCTAACATCTCAAAAAATTGTCTAATTTCGGGAATATTTTTAATAGAATCGTTTACCAACAAGTTTAAATTATGCGACGCACAGTGAACATATTTGGCTTTCTTTTTTCGTTTCCGAAGTGGAGCCTGCAAACCATTATGTTTGCACTCATACTTTCTGCACCGTCTAATCCAATTCCTCTGAATTTGTCAATATCAAGACCATTCTCTTTAAATATTTCAATAGTCTGCTCTTCCATTGCTTCACCTGTAACTCCTTCTGCTTCAGAAAATCCTATGCAATTTTCCTTTATTTCAATACTTTTAGGAATCCCGAGTTCATATTTTTCTATATGTACGTACCGATATATCGTTGAAACTTGGTCAACCTTACTAAAATCTTGTGTTGGATCTAGAATTAAGGAAAAAATGGAGCAGAAGAAATATCAGATATTATATATATATTTTTATTTCACTTTCAACTAATGCAATTATTTGATTTTGAATTTGAGGGCTAAGATACTTTATTCTTCCCTTTGGTTTTTCTAGAAGTGTAGCCAATATTGGGTCATATTTAGCTAGAAGTTTTATTATAGCCATACAATTTCCAGGATTATTTAAGTCTGCATCTTCTCTGTGACCTCTGAAAGACAAATTTTGGACACCTAGTGTAATAGTTACATCTATTATACGTATTAAAAATGCGGTCTAGTGATGGGTCGAACCCTGATTATTTAAATCGAACCGAACTTGAACCGAACTTTAAATTATTATTTCGAATTCGAACCAAACCGAACCGTAATATTTTCTACCGAACCGAACCGAACCTAGAATCCTTTTAAGTCGAACTCGAACTCGAACTCAATACTTTTTATCATGTACCAGCCTACAAATTAAATCAACCACAATTATTAATTAGTAATTACTATTGTATTTAAAATGTTTGTATTACCTATTCTACATTTAAACTTTTAAAGTTTTAACTTAACTAAACAAAGCTATTCTTAAACTCAAAAACGAAAGTTATCAAAACTACATCCAAAACCTCTCAACTAAAGACTCTTCTCTATGGAAGGCCACTAAAAAATTAATCCGTTACAAGCTACCATCCCCCCCCCCACTCCGTATGCCGAACAATTCGTGAGCCTCCTCTGACTCCGATAAAGCCAGCATTTTCGCCGAACACTTAGCTAACGTTTTCAAACCACATAATATCATCCCAAATAAAATTCATACTCTAAATATTACTAGGTTTCTTGAATCCCCTCTCCCCATGGCCCTCCCTGCTAAACATACTAGCCCGGGTGAAATTCAATACATCATCCGCAAACTCCCAACCAAAAAAGCCCCTGGGCACGACCTAATAAGCAACTTAGTTGTCAAACACCTCCCTGAAAAATCTATCATTCTTTTACCACTAATTTTCAACTCAATGTTTCGTTTATCCTACTTTCCTACAGCCAGGAAACATTCAAACATAATCCTAATTCCAAAACCGGACATACCGCCTGATATCCCGTCTTCCTGTAGACCAATCTCTCTCCTCCCCACATTCGCAAAAATTTTTGAAAAAAATACTCCTCAAAGGCTACTTCCACTATCGGACAAATTCAACATCATCCCAAACCACCAATTTGGATTCATGTCCAAGCACTCCACCATCCATCAACTCAACCGCACTGTCCACTTAATCTCTACCAGCATGGAACCAAAACTTTACTGTGCGGCTGTTCTTCTTGACGTTGCTCAGACCTTCGACAAGGTGTGGCATGAAGGACTTCTCTTTAAACTCAACAAATTCCTCCCTGCCTCCTACTACCTTCTCTTAAAATCATACCTCGAAAATCGCACTTTCTGTGTTCGCGTTAACAACAGCTACTCGTCAAACTTCCAAATACTAGCTGGAGTCCCTCAAGGAAGTTACATAGCTCCCTTCTTATACTCTATATTCGCCCACGACACTCCGACCTCTCCTCATACATCACTGGATACATATGCTGACGACAAGATAATCCTGGCTTCAAACCATGACCCCCAAGTAGTATCTCTCCGGCTACAAAATCATCTCAACTCGATTCAACTATGGTCAAACCGCTGGAAGATCAAAATTAATGAAGCTAAATCATCCTTTATCACTTTCTCTCTTAGACCAGGTGACTGCCCCTCTGTATCGTTTAATAATAACCAAATCCCAATCATCCCGACAATAAAATACCTAGGTTTGATCTTTGACAGGCGCCTCACATGGGCACAGCACCTTAAAATAAAAAGAAAAACAGTCAACTCCAGACTCCATTTACTCCGCCCACTTCTTAGATCCAAGACATCATTAAAAAATAAACTATTAATATACAAAACCATCATCAGACCTGTTTGGTCCTATGGCATCCAGATTTGGGGCCCTGCCCAACCCTCCAACACGAGAACAATCCAGGCATTCCAGTCTATCTGTCTGAGGCTAATTGTCTCTGCTCCATGGTTTATCACAAATAATAATCTCCACAAAGATCTAAATATTCTATCGCTCTCTCAATTAACAAAGTCTCACTACGTCTCCTTTCATTCCAAGCTAATCCAACACTACAATCCACTAATAAAACGCATATCTTCTCTAACAATCCCTGATAACCCCCAGAGACGCTTAAAACGTTCCTGGCCTAGAGACATTCTAATTTAATCTGTCGGTTGGCACTACTGAGTGCCCTCCCCCATCTGTTATTCTCGATATGTAAATACTATATCTAAATTACTTATTGTACTAAATTGTTGTATAGATTGTAATTATATTATAATAAAATAAAATAAAAAAGTTTTAACTTTTTAAGTTTATGTAATTGTATTTATAATACATTTACTATTTAGATGATTTCTTATTATTTTTTTTACACAGGTACACAATAAATAATAATAATTTTATTAATTATTAAGAAAAAAAATAAAATTGAAAATTGAAATATACATAATACATATTTATTATTTATTTTTAAAATATATGTATATAAAATATCATTAATAAATAATTATAAATTATCATGTAGAAATACCAATTTTTCTACTGATCCAAGACTAAGTCTCTGTCTCCTCTTGCTAATAATTTGTCCTGCTTTAGAGAACATGCGCTCAGAGCAAACAGACGTGGCAGGAATACCTAGATATTTCATAGCAACTGGTAATAAATTTGGGAATGTAGTTTGGTTAGAGCTCCACCAAGTTAAAGGATTTGATGTTGGAGAAATCAGTGGTAGTTTTAAATATTCCTGTATCTAAAAAAAATATTTTAATTTTAAATTAGTCTCATTTTAGTTATCATAAAAATAAATAATTAAGCTCACTTCTCTCAAAACATAATCTATCTGGCCCTCCATATGTTTTATAGTGGCTGATCGTTCATTAAGAATATCCCATAATGAAGATTTACTTGGCTCTAATGTATGTTCTGTTGTTTCATTTGTAATTTGTATATTGGATGGCGGTGTTCTAAGAGCTTCAACTTCTATTTTAAGTATTTCCTTTGCTGCATCTACTTCATGTGGTTCCAACATAACAATTTTGAATCTTGGATCTATAATTGTAGCCAACATGTATACAGTATTAGTTTTACATACTTGAAATCTTGTATTCATTGATTTGTGCACACTTCTTGCAAATGATATTCCACTGATTAAATCATTATTTTTGGAAATGAAATTTTTCAATTTGGTTTCTATAGTACATAAGATTGGGTTAACCATAGATAAAGCAGGAATTTTCTTGACAAAGTTCCTTGGTGGCTTCAAAAATGGGCTTTAGCACTTCTACTTTTTTGTTCTAGTGTACGCTCAAGCATTAAATATATACTGTTCCACCTGATATCAATAGATTGAATAAGTTTCTGCTGAGGTAAATTTAATCTTGTTTGGATGTCATACAATCGTTCATATGATTTGGCACTGTGGTTATAATGTGAGACCAAAGAACGACATTTCTTCAAAACATCTTCCATATTATTTTCTTTTACTGCATCATTAATAGCTAACTGTAATGTGTGCGCTGTACACAGACTGTGATGCAAATGTTGGTTTTCATTAAAGTGTGCAAATCTATTACCAATATTTCTAGCATTATCAGTCACAATGTAGATTGGAGTATTAGAGTTTTCAGCATCTATGCCCTATTTTGAAACCATATTTTTAATTTTGAGAAATATTGTTTGCCCAGTGTGTTCTCCTGGAAAATATGTACAGCCTAAAGTTTTGTTTTCAGCTCAAAATGTTTAGTGAGATAATGCATGGTGAGTGACATATAAGGTTGCTGAGACAAACTTGTCCAAATGTCAAAGGTAAACGAAATTGATTGAACATCAATTAAATCTGTATCAATTTCTGTTTTATGTTTGGATACTTGATTTAAATAAAGCTGAGAGATCTCTTTTGTAGACAAATATTTTCTTGTTGGAAGTTGGTATCTGCATTCAATAGTTTCCATCAAATTTTTAAATCCACGATCTTCCACTATTGAATATGGTTGATAGTCTATGGCAATCATTTCTGCAATTTTTTTCGTAATTTTAGAAGCATTAGAACTATTTGGTGGAAAAAATGATTTTTTCTTAAATGCATTTTCAATATTGAGTTGTGTCTCTTCAATTTTTCTTTATATAACTTCAGTTTCTTTTTTCTTCAATAATTTTTCTTCCAAAGATTTTTGGTACATTAAAAATTGTTTGAATGTGTTTTAAAGCGCCTTTTTAATGTTATAGTGGTGGATTTCGGAGTTTGTAAGATTTTATTACAAGTAACACACTTAGATGTATCCAGACTAACTTTTATAAAAAAATTATAAAGTAGATTTTGTTGAAAATAATGTGGTGTTTCTTCTTCTTGGCCATGATTTATTATAGATCTATCATCAGGATTGTCAATATCTTCACTATCAGAGTGTTACTAGTACTAGTGGTACTGAACCTGGTTTTCATCAGGTAATCAAACGCATTAGGTGTATTGGTCGTCCTAAAACATGAGTGTAATAATTAATATATAAAATATATAGATGTGTGTATATATATATTATATATAATTTAATATAATATATATTATTATATTATTATTTATTGATAATTGCGTATTGTTATTATACAATATACAATATTATTAGTTTTAACTTTTAAGTTTTTAACAATGTATTGACTTTTATAGCTTGTTATAGACTAAACTTCAGAAAAATAATGATAATATAATTATATTAAAATTTAAAATTAAAAGTAATATAGGTACAGTGAGTTTTAATTATTGATTAATATTTTGCTATTTAGTATTTAGTATTTACTCACCATTGATTTGTGCTTTGTTCTTTTTAGTAATTTGATATTATCTCAAAAACTAAAGATATTTTAGTAATCAATTTTTAATAATTAAATTTTCTTTACAGTTTCATAAAGTATTATACAAAAAATAAATTAATAAAATACATACACCTAAATAATTGTTAACCATTAAATAAATCACACTTATAATTACACTTTTTTATATTATATTAATTTATTAATAATAAATAATATTGAAAATATAGCTAATATACCATGAATTATTATCTACTCACTTTTAACGTTGAATGCAAAATCAAAACCTTTGAACCAGTATTTTGTTGCCTCGTAGCTTATAAAATAATAAATGAGTACTGACTACTGAGTACAATATGACGATGCAATCAGTACATTATAATAATAAATAAAAAAAATAATATTAACTATAATTCACAAATATAGAATGATTAGAATTTAGAATGTAGTTGTAAATATGTTTTTATTAACAGGCTATAATTACCATGGGTCTACACAAAAGAGATTTTAACTTATACAATAAATATGATAAAAATAAAAATAGCATTTCATATTATTATTATGAATGTAGGCACCCGGCCTCTATGGGTGATAAACAACTTAGCTATGGGTCAGCGTGCGGAGGGGGGAGGTGGATGTGTAACGGGCGAGGAACAATAACATTATTATTATAAATAATACATGACGTGTCATTACAGCTATAACTTTCTATCGCCAATTTATAGTCTAATTATTTCTAAACAATCATTATCAATTTTTATTTATTTTTAAGTTTGAACTATCGTGGCCAATAAGTCTGGTTCGAGACAAATATTTCCAAGTTCGATTTTCGAACAGTAAGAGATGCTTGATAGTTCGGTTCGAATTTTTTTCATGCTGAATTCGAATTTTGAACCGAACCGAACATCAAGGGTTCGGTTCGGTTAGGTTCGAGATTCGAACAGTTCGACCCATCACTACTGTGGTCCAATCTTCAGCTTCAGAATCGTTTTGTTTTTTTTATAATTGACTATTAATACTTAAATTTTTAGAATACATATTATAAGCTTTACACGACACAAGATGAAATGTAGAACTTTCATGACGGTAAATAGCAATTGTTATGTGATCCCAGTCACAAAAACCATCAATCCATGGTTTTTGTTTGTTTTTTATCTATTCCAGAACAGAGTACATGGCTGGCAATATGCTACTTGACAAATAATTGAATAACATAACCATTGTCTAATTGTCTTTCCACCTGACACTGATGACCCAGTATAATAATATTTTTCATTAAACGTTAAATTAAACACATGATTATTTGAAGAATCTGAATACCTATAAAATGGTCCTTTGGGTTGGTATTGTCCGTATTCAACTATGAACTTTTTCAACTCGTCCGATAACGTTAAATGGTTAAAATGGCCAATATCAGTAGGCTTTGGTAATGCTAAATGCTTAGTGAAAAAATCTAAATTTAAAATATTGCCATATGGAGAAAAAGATAAGGAGCTGGATGGTATTTCCTCCAAAATTTCGTTGGTCAATAAAGGTGGGTAACTAAATGATGTTTCATTTGCAATAGTGGTGACTGAAGAAGACAATGGACTGGATGGTAATTCATGTGAGATAATACTGACGGAAGAAGGCGGCGAGGGAGTTAATGGAATATCTTGTACAGAAAGTGAATTCGAAAGACTAGGTTTTTCAATTTCGAACTTTTTAGTAAAAAACTTTGAAACAGACGGTAACAATTTATTTTTTCTCTCTTCCTCTGCTTTATGTTTTCGTTTACTCGCTCCACTTTCAAATCTTTTCTTTGGATCATTCATAATTAGATTAAATTTTCAAATTAAAGTTGCACAACACTAAAATTATAATAATATTATACTTAAAACAATTTATTTTTCTTTCTAAATTTATTAAATTATATTATATTTTATAAATTAATATTGCCCCAGTAGTTAAAAACAATAATACATAAGGCTATTTAGTGGTCATATGAGTTTATGAGTAATATAATAAATAATATGTATATTTGAATCACTTGATTCACAAAAATATTAATGGGCGGGCAATTTTATACGACGATATAACTATGAGGTATAACTGGTATAAGGGTAATACAAGTCTTCTATGATTAATTGTATATACCAATGAAAATATGAAATACCCATTATTTAACCACTAAAGTAACAACTTAGAAATTCACTGTTTGAATACAGAGAGAAAAATTGTTTAAAGGTGGGTATAGTATAAAAATAATAAATTTGATTCGAGGAAAAATGTTCAAGAAGACGCCACTGAAAATATGAGTAAAATATTAAAATGTATAATATTATAAAAAATAGCAATCCTGTCCACAACTATATAATGTAACATGATGATTTACGTACATGGTATAATAAAATCATCGTGTTGTCATCGGATAGTCCGTATACACATTCAGTTATAACTCATCAGTACACTCTAGATTATTTCAGTATTCAATGTTTTTATTTATTTGAACTGAAACTTTTTTTAAACAGTACAGAATTTTACTGCGACGCCCCTTTAGCGATGAGGCCCGCGGAAAACCCCGCCTTCAATCATATGTAGTTCCGCCACTGGATTGACAGTGTTCATCAAAATACAAAGTATTAAATTGATTACAAATTGCAAATGGTTTGTTCATCTCATTAACAAATACAGACTTAATCAATCCAAATAATGGTAACATAGAGTTGTGCTCTTGACATAAACTGAGAACTATATTTTTACAGTTCTATAAAATTCCTTTTAACCTAATCCATGAAAGAAATACTAAATAATATAAAAATCAAATGTAGTAGAAACAAAAGTAGTATTAATAGTATATAACATGACAACTTCAGGGCACAACGTTTTGACAGGGACAATATATATATATATATATATTAATTGAGTACATATTATTAGTTGTCGCTAAAAGTCGATAGGCAAGTTGGAGCTGTTGTTTTAATGATAATGTAAGTGTAATATTTTTTTTAGAAGTAATATAATTTGCAGTTTCTTTCAGCTTTTTATGTTTGGCCTCAAATCGCATGCACCAGTGATGTGACAATGGCCCTGATTGAGAAATAATTAATGGGTAATGGACCATATGATGGTGCTTAGGTTTTAGATTTGAATGTGATAATCGTAAATACAATTCATGATGTTCTAAAATCAGTGTTTGAAGTAATATTATTTCTTCTCTTTTAACCCATTTTCACAATACAATATCAAGAATTTTTTTTAAGATGATATATAATAACCACAACTCAGATTGTTCTGGAATCAAATCTCCAATGATCAACCTCAAATATTTTGTTAAGCATAACATTTCAGAAGCAGACATTTTCAAAACGTCTTGACGTATAAGATTTTCTTCAGATATTAATGGTGGTATATTCCTAATATCTGTCAGCCCGTAGTTAAAAAATTAAATTCTGTCATTTAGTGTATGTATTGAAAAATAATTAAAATTAAAAACCATTTCTTTTAATATAAAACCAATGTCATAGTTGCAAACACCTTCTAATAAATCGTGCATAATATCAACACTATAATTACTTATAACACTAAATGAATAAACCTGATCCCAATCACAAAGTTCTCTAATGCCAGAAATTGAAACAGAATTAGATGCAACATTATATAAATAATTAACTGCATTTCTTAAACTATTGTCATCTTGTATAGTCTGATTATGACACACATTTCTGTGTGTTTTACAAAACCTACAAAGATAACAAGCAACAAAGCTTTGTACAAAACCTAAAATTGTATGCAATCCTAAATTGTCAAAAACTATAAGACCTAAGAAAAAATATATTGTATAGTTTTTTTCATTAACACTTATATCAATTCCAGTACTTTCTAGGAAATTTAATTTTGAAATAAGATCTTTGAAAATTAATTCATTACCAAAGGTATTTAAATCATCAGTTTTGAAGAGAGATACTAAAAAATATTATCTATTAAAGAAAATAGTTCAGGTGGAAGACAAGCCAAAGAAACACATACTGCGCCTAATTTTTGAGCACTTGCATAACTTCCTAGTGGGTAATTAACTTGAAAGTTATCATAATACAAAAAAAAAGGGTAAAATAATTTTATTATCATGGCCTTTAATTTTCTCTTTCCACAAGGTTGACTATAGAAAGCTATAAATTATTGATGGATCATTATTAACTTTCACTTTTTTTTAAATATTCAAGAATTACATCAAAAAAATTGGAATGTTGTTAAATGTTTTTAAAAATATATCTGAGAGGAATTGTGGAGATTTTTACTGTTTTAGGTTCTAAAATTATTCTACCATGTTGGAGTCTATCGTTTAACCGTTCATCAACAACTACTTGCTTAGGACGAATAAGTACACCCATGTTTTCCAATGTTTGAAGTCTTAAGTACTCAGTTTTAACATTAATAAATGGATTGGAAATAACATTAAATATTTCATTATACATATTCTTCAGTATTTTTTAATGGAATTAAGTTAGTTATATCATTAAGAACTTTTTGTTTCAAGATATTTAAAAAAGAATCATTAAAATTAGTAATATCTTCAAGTAAAATTTGAACTATATTTCTTGGGATAGAATTGTTAGAATACCATTTACTAATTAACTGTAAAGCACTTAGTTGTAATTTTACTTTTAAGTTATCAATAACATTGGACGGCAAAACAATATTTTCAGAAAAAAGAATTTTTTCTGTGTTTATGATTGGTAAATTTATTAAATTAGATGATTCTGGTTGATGTATTTCTAGGTTACTGTCGTTTAAAATTTGGTTTTGAAGATTGCTATTTAATTTATGGCTATTTTTTAAATGCTTTTTGTACGAATTTAAGCTATCAAAAATTCTAAAACAATTTGACTCTTTACAAACAAACTCTGTTATATCATTAATGCTGTGATAAATATGAATAATATGTGTAATTAACATATTTACATACTGATAAAATAAGTCACTCAAAAAACAGGAAGGCATATTAGTAAGTTTAGTAGCTAATAGTTATGTATACAATTATTTGTAAGAATAAAACAATTATAAAAATAATATCATTAAATCATGTAGGTTCAGCCGAGGTGCCGAAATATGGTTGTAAATCTTTCACTTATGTTTGAATGGACAAAAACTGTTTTCCTTTTATAGGATTAACAATACCAAAAAAATATTGTTCAATGAAGCACCATACTTGACTTGATTGTAATGGATATTCTAAGTTCAGGGAATGAAAAGCTTTGAAACAAATATCAATAGATTTGATAGGTGTCTCCAATAAATACTGGGTATTGTTTTGATGACATAACTGTGCAAAGGTTCTAAATCATTAATATCTCCAACTATAACTGTGTAAGGCTGCACTATCAAATCCAAGTTAAATGCAAAATCCACCTTTTGTTTATGCAATGTTTTTAGTTCATTAGCATTCTAGAACAAATTAATAAACTATATAGGTTAATAATTCATGTATGAACTCATGCATTAGAAATAAATAATTTTCTCACTGAGTTATATGTAATAAATGACATTGATTGCTCAATTTTTGACGGTTTGTATGTTCTTTTGTTTTTGATAGCTACATTAGTTGGTTGAAACATGTATGGTAGTAACATAAATGTAGCTAAATCATCATCACTAGGGCTAGGGACTTATAGGAGTTCGCATATTTTTCAATAATGATTCTAAACATAGCTAAAAGATGTAAAAATGTGTTTCATTCTACTAGGAGCTATTTAGGATAATATCCTATACTAGGATAATTAGTATTATTATAACAAATCTCACCAGTATAAGAAACAGGACACATTTGATTATTAATAGTTATCTGTTAGACTTTGCGTAACAAGTTATTGCTTATAAGCCAATTATTTAGGTGATACTCAGTACTACAATAATTAAATGGATTTAGTATTAATCCCTCAAGCCTATTAAAAGTAGAAACTAATATAGGTTCTAAAATATTAATTTTAACCATACTTTTAAGAATGGAGGCAATAGGTTTCAAAATATTTTCTGTCATCCCAGATTGAATGTATAGCACATCACTATTATTGAAATTGTTATTTTTGTTTAAGCTTATGATAAATTTAAAATTCGATTCATACAATTCTTTTGCAGATTTTCAAAGTTTAATGGATCTTTAAGTTCATCATAATTATTAATACTATCTCTAGTAGCATATTCTATACTTGGGGCCATATTAGTAATTTCTTGTACACAGTTACCACTTTGTAGATTAAGAAATGTTTTAGACATAACAACTGCATGCTTCTTATTGACATGCTTTTTAAATGATGACAAGCCATTAAATGATTGTGAACAAGCATCTTCCAAACATGTATAAGAACTATCAGGCTTAAGTAAATGAATTAATTTATAATATACAACTAAAGCTTTCAATTCACCGACAATATCACAATTGCAAATATAATACATCATAATGGATGATAGAATAGACAGAAGAAATTGAAAAACGCAAACTCGCAACTGTCACAAATACAATATTTTCAACATAATTATAACTTAAAAGACGGTACCGTTACTCAGGAAATCAAAAGACAAAATCATAAATGAAATGTTAAAACAACAAAACACATTACGAGTGGAAAGTACTACTGGTAACAGGGCAATTATGGACACATGGATTGTAGAAAGGAGGGTTATGAGCTTAGTTATATTATTTTCATATCGATAATAATAACTATCAAATTAATAATATATATTATTGTTTATACGAGATATCTTGTTATTCACACAAGGTATTATCTAAATGACATTATTAATATTGTCAAACATCAACAATGCCATATTATTAATATAACCTATAATATTTTTTGGATAAAATAGCTATTACCTATTGATTCAAAAATAATATTATTAATTATTTTTGCGCCAATAATTATCATATTGACAATATATTATATTGTTTTAACAAATTATCTTGCTATTCATACAATTTATTATCCAGGTGACAAGATTAACATTGTTGAACTTTTACAATATCATATTATTAATATTACTAATGATATTTTTTTCAGTGTAAAATACAGTTGAAACAATTATATTTATAAATAAACCAACTATTAAATATTGTAAAAGAAACTATTGTATAAATAGTTGAACGATAAAACAATATTTATTGTTGGTATAACTGTGAAAAATATTTGAAATTATGTTAACAAAATAATATAGTTGCTGTAACTGGAAATTACTGTTGATATTCTATTTTAACAATACGTATAATACCAATTACTATATAATTTAGTTGATTCAACTACATAATATTCTCGTAACCAATACTCATTAGTCGTTTCTAAACTATTTAACATTTAAGGTTATGCAATATTATGCCTACTGTTTTTGGTTTCTTATGGGTTACGATCTTACCTCGTGTTTTACTTTGTAAATTGTAATGTTCTTAAAATAATTGTATGTCGTTTGCGACTTTGCGTCTTTGCATTCAATTTTTATATGTATTAAGTTTATGACAAATCTCATCTGTGTGAATTAACTGACACTGAGCAGTTAAGTCATATTATTATGTTTAATTAGCTACCTAATATATTACTATACGGTTTACTCATATTTGACTATGTTTTGCAGAACTAGTAATTGAGGGATTTTATTATACAGTAGGTAACCACTAGCTACAAGCAATGGATGAATTTACTGAAAAAACATTAAAAAACTGGGGATTTGAAAATGTTATTGACCGTTTTAAAGTTATCATATTCAATAATAGTTTTGAAATAATCACTTGCCTAATGCCTTACATTTTGTGTACATACTACAGTAAGCACTATAAACTATTACTTATTAGTTATATTCATGATATAATTAACAAATAGTTAACATAACATGTCATAAGGTACATGATTTCATTATGAATTAGAAAAGCTATAAATCCAATTCTTTATTTTCTTAATAACTGTCATCATTTAACATTTATTTTTCATGTAAATAATAGGTATTTTAAATATTAGTTATATCCATTACTGATTCATTTCAAATAATTTTCTAGAAGAAGAGAATATCAAGAATATTTGAATTATATTCTATTTCTTCCGCTTTTGCCAATTGCTTAGCTATCTCTAGCGTCTTAGGGTTTCGTGCCTTTACAATTGTTTTTATAGGACTTATTAATTCTTTTATAAAAATAATTTATGTTTGTTCTTTTAAAGTTTCGTGAATTACTTTTGCTTCTGATTCCTCTTTATTAAGTGTACACGCAGTACATAATTTATAATACAATTTTTCTACTGTATGGCAATAATCATTGACGTCCTCACCATGACGCATCTTAATGGAATTTAATTGTATCTGCAGTTCCTCGCGGGCATCCACGCAGTACGCACGTACGATACCTTGTCTCTGAGCTGTGTTATGCAATATTCGTTAATCTTTACGGATTTTAATCTAATTTGTTTTCAACTCTACATAAATATATATATACACAACAAACTTCAAACTTACACTTTCAAGTCACTTGTATCAGCAACCACATATCAACTCTCAAGTGATATTAAAATTAAATTAATTAATTAATTAGTATCAAAAATACGCAAATATCACTATCTGTCATCCACGGGCACCGTCAACACGATGACCTTTGGACTGCAGATTAGACTATCGTGCCATGTCCGAGAATCCAACTAAAAATAAACCACCCAAAACCGTACCGCCAATTAAGATAGTAAAACAATCAAATACCCATACAATTAATAATGATTCTACATTATCAAACTCTGAATGGCAACAACAAAAGTCTTCCAAACGTAGTCTTCCTAATTCACCTGTTACTCCAAACAACAGCCAGGGGAAAAAAAACAAAATTATTTTTCTCACCAAACCGGTTCTTCGCAATATCTGTAGATGAACCTTCTAACGATCCCAATATTACAGACAATAATGATGTTTATAATTAAAATGAACCTGAACACGTAACTACTCAAACAAGAAAAATAGACCTACCACCACCTGTATACGTAAAAGGAACAATCAACTTTGCTGAACTCAGAGATGCAATTACCGAAATAATTGGTCCGGATAGCTTTATCTGCAAATCAACCACCACGCATATTAAAATCCAAACAAATACACCCGATAGCTATAGAACGCTTATCCACTTTTTAAAAGATGAGGAAGCAGAATACCATACATTTCAGCTTCAATCGGAAAAATCATTCAGAGCAGTGTTAAAAAATATTCACCACACAACCGATCCTACTGAAATAGCGTCAGCACTCGAAGAAATAGGATTCAACGTAAGGCAAGTGACAAACATAAAACATCAAAAAACCAAAATACCACTGCCCTTATTCTTTGTCGACCTTGCTCCTGAATCTATTAGTAAGGAAATATTTAACATAACGTCCCTACTTAATACTAAAATCAAAGTTGAGGAACCTCATAAACGCCGTGAAATTCCTCAATGTCAAAACTGCCAAACTTACGGCCATACAAAAAGCTATTGCTCACACTCTCCTCACTGCGTGAAATGCGGTGGGACCCATCCTACCACAATTTGCATCAAATCACCAGACCTGCCGGCAAAATGTGCTCTCTGTTATGGTGAACATCCAGCAAACTACAAAGGCTGTGCTATATACAAGGAGCTGCAACAACGTCGCCGCTTACCATTCAACTCAAGACACAACAACCTACATCATCAACCGCAATCAATCAACCAAACGACGAAACCCAATTACCAGCCAAATCCGCAACCATCAACGCAAAATCCAAGTACTCGAACAAACCAATCATACGCAGAAGCAACAGTAAATACAGGTAACGCACCACCGCCAACCCCCTTCTCCAACACCCGACCTATAACCAGTCCTGATAATAATGATATATCAAAATTTTTAGAAGAATTAAAATGTCTAATTAACCCACTTATCTTTCTCATACACAGCACTCATGTCTAAACTTTTAAATGACACACACAACAAATAATTCAGTCACCCAAAACTCTATCATGATTCTTTCATGGAACGGGAACGGACTAAAAACCATAATGATGAATTCCTCATTACACTCCAAGAAAAAAGAATTGATATCGCTTTAATATCTGAGACCCATTTCACTAATAACTACTCGTTTAATATACCAGGCTTTCGTCTGCATCATACCAACCATCCGGACAAGACTGCTCACTCAGGCGCTGCTATCTATGTTAGGTCTTCACTCACATCGCATCCACTCCTTAAATTCCAAACCGACTATATACAGTCGTGCGCAGTATCCATAATAATTAACAATATACCTGTTTCAATAGCAGCCATTTACTGTCCTTCCAAACATAATATATCCTCCGAACAATTTAATCTTTATTTTAATTCTCTTAGCCATAACTTTATAGTCGGTGGCGACATAAACGCCAAACATATCCAATGGGGTTGCCGGGTCTCAAATCCTCGAGGTAGTTCACTCTTGCATAATATAACAACCAAAAACCTAAAAGTCATCTCTTCTCCAAACCCCACATACTGGCCTACATCTCCTAGAAAACGACCAGATATACTAGACATATTTGTAACAAAAATTCCCAACACACTCAACTCTTCAATTGTAAACACTGCCCCATGCTCAGACCACTCCCCCGTATTACTCTCAATAGACTGTCAGCCCCTACCTAATCATTATAACCTGCCACCGTTACATACTAACATCAACTGGGATAATTTCCATAAATCAATTTTACAAAAAACCAGTCTAAAAGTCCGCCTAAAAACAAAAAACGATATTGATGAAGCTGTGAATCTTCTCACATCCAATATACAAGCGTCAGCATGGGAATCAGCAAAACCATCACAACCACACATATCCAATATAATTCTTCCTTTATATATTCGCAACCTCATATCACTAAAACGTCGTGCTCGCTGCTTATGGCAATGAACAAATTATCCCTCCGACAAATCTCAATACAATGCGCTTGCACAAAAACTGAAACGGACCATAGCTAACTACAGAAATGAATCCTATATAAAATATTTAGAATCACTCACGACAAAAGACGGTTCTCTCTGGAAGGCTACCAAAAACCTTCTTCGTATACGTAATCCACCAGCTATACTGCGAAACACAAATGGCAATTGGGTACACTCTGATGAGGACAAAGCTGAATATTTTCAAACTCCCTCGCTGAAACCTTTCAACCTCATAATAGCATTCTCCTTCCGGAAAAAATTAACATAGTTGAACAATTTCTCAACTCACCATTACAAATGTCTCTTCCACCAAAACATACCTCTCCTGCTGAAGTTCAGTACACCATAGCCAAACTCCCACGAAAAAAGTACCCTGGTTACGATTTAATAACTTCAGAAATACTAAAGCAACTTCCACAAAAATTTATTGTTCTAATAACCTATATATTTAACTCAATGCTCCGATTATCCTATTTTCCTATTCTACGGAAGTATTCCTCTATCATACTCATTCTCAAACAAAAAAAACCACCTGACCTTCCGTCGTCATATAGACCTATTAGTCTACTCCCAATATTGTCAAAAGTATTTGAAAAAATTCTAATCAAAAGAATTCTAAATATTATCGATGAAACAAAAATCCTACCCGATTCACAATTTGGCTTCCGCAGCAAGCACTCTACAGTCCATCAAATTCATCGAATAGTTGATAAAATATCTTATTCTCTAGAAGAAAAACAATATTGCACTGGAGCCTTCTTAGATGTTTCACAAGCGTTCGACCGAGTTTGGCACGCAGGTGTGCTATTCAAATTGAAAATCATCCTACCATCTAATTACTACCTCTTAATTAAGTCCTACTTAGAAGATCGCATTTTCTCGGTACGATATGGCTTAGCCACCTCTTCTCCAAAACCAATCCAAGCAGGAGTACCTCAAGGCGCAGTCACTGCTCCCTTACTATTTAATATTTTCCTATATGACCAACCCACACTACCCACGAGCCTCATAGCTGACTTTGCTGACGACAAAGCACTTATAGCTACCAGCCATGATCCTACTATTGCTTCGGCACTCATCCAAGAACATCTCTCACTCCTTGAAAAATGGTATAAGGAGTGGGGAGTAAAAATAAATGAATTAAAATCGTCACACTGTACCTTCACCCTAAGAAAGGGAAAATGCCCACCTATTACCCTCAACGAACATACTCTGCCAATCACAGTGAGCACTCGCTACCTAGGCATTATTATTGACCAACGTCTCACCTGGTCTCCTCATCTCCGTGATAAACTACTATCCTTAAATAATCGTTACCGTCTTCTCCGCTCTCTTCTAACTTCCAGCCATATGAGTTTACCTACCAAGCTACTAATTTACAAACTTTACCTAAAACCAATGTGAACGTACGGAATACAGTTATGGGGTTCCGCAAAAATCTCTAACATAAACCGGATACAGCGCTTTCAATCAAAAACCGTTCGTGCTATTACAAAAGCATTTTTTTACGTATCCAATCAGACCTTACACAATGACCTTGCCATCCCACCCGTCCTTGACGTAGCTAAAACTTTTTATAGGCGATTCAATCTAAATGTTCAATACCACACCAATCCCTTAATCAAAGGTCTTGCGTCAGCAAATATATCTGGTAACCCCAGAAAAAGATTAAAAAGGCGGTGGTGTCGGGACCTACTAATATAAAAAAAAAAAAAAAAAATTGTATCTGCAAACTTGAAGCGGTTGGCGTATCTTCAAAAGCTTCCATCAAATAACCATTAATGTATACCCATTTAGTAACATTTTTATATTTTATCATTTCTAATGCTCTACCGGATAACCTAGTTGTTATATATTTAACTAACATCGGTGCGCATTTTTCTTCAACCAAATTTACTGCCATATCACATGCATTTATGAACGGATAGATATCATCTTCTCCCGTACATATAGGTACAAGCTTAAATGCTTCCTCTAATTTTATGGTAAATATTTTCTTTACACGCGGTTTTCTCCCGAACGTTAACTCAGTGTGTTCAAAATAATTCGTAACCTTGCTACGTGTAACCTTTTTATTGTCTAAGCTTAAACTTCTAGCTAAGCTGTGTTCTATTTTCGCGCTCTGGCGTTCACTTGTGCTTCTAAATAAATTAGGGCGTTCTTTCGGGCTTTCAGTAGGGCTAAGGCTTTTACCAGGGCCTCCAAAATCAATCAACTGTTGGGTTTTATTTAATACTTCTAAACTCAAATCTGGAGTTTCTTATTCGATGGATTAGCTACTTCCAAAGGAGATGTACCTGTGTTCACCATAAATTGCTTCCACACTCATTTTATACGTTTTACTATCAACTACAACAATATAACTCAATAATAATTCTCAATAATATATGCCCTTAAATAATTCTCAATAATAATCTCAATAATTCCACAATATGCCCTCAATAATAATTCAAATAAATCAATTGCCCTTTCATAATCAAAAAAAAAAAAATGCCTAAATAGTTTTTTACGACCTACTTAAATATATTCAGTTATTTAAATGATACTTCTTAGGTTTATACTTTTGTAACATATATCTGTGTAATAATTTAATTAACTATTCACTCACAATAATGCGATGTTCGTTGATGTTGTCATCCTGTCTGATACTTTCTGCAACGTTGAATTGAATGGTCTTCTCTTCTGGAGTTATCAGCGAGGAAGAGTGCACAATCTTCCTTGTTGATGGTAGCCTTTGACGGTTTGCCTCGTTGAAAAGTGAATCCTACCGACTGCGCCAAATTGTTGCGTGCCAGTATCAGATTTAAATCCAGATGGTTATTTTGAACGAAAGTTAAACTCAATAACGAAATATGTCTTTATTGCATATAAATTAAATACATGTAACAAATAAAATAAGTGGCTGAGTGTCGTGAAAGTGCTCAGTTGTTGATAGCTTTGGTACATCTGCCGTTGCTGGTCTTCGGGCTCCCTTATATATTGTGGTGCGTCTCTTGTTTACGTCGAGTTGTCGCCTTCTGGGTGAAACCAGGTGTCCTTGTAGTTGTTGTTGCAAATTCGGACACGAATTTGAGAATGTGCAATAACATCTCAAATGCATCATTAGTGCACTATAATTATTGATGCGCTTACTTTCCTGACACGTGTCACGGTCATAGTAGCATCCGCATTACCCTCGACACGAGGCATGGTTAATGGTCTTACTAACTTAGCCTTGATATCTCGTAGATAACTTATAGATATCTCGTAGGCCATAACACATTTCTTGGTCTAACAGAAAGTATGATATCTAAATATAATGGACTTTTGGTATTTCTTAGAGAAAAAATCAACCAAGATACCTATTTCTTACCTAATTGTATTATTTGAGGTATTATACATTCTTAAATACTAAATAATAATATTAATTTATATATTATAATTTTTATTTTAAAAGGAAACTTACTTATTGTTATCCAATGATAAAATGACGTTAACATCATTTGATACTATCGATATTAGTAATTTCAATTTTATCATTTCTTCCGATGAATTACATCCCACTTATAGAAGTGATAAAACTGAAAATATACATGCTGAATCTTGTTCACAAAATACATGTACCAATATTTCAAGTAGCACAGTTATATTTATTATTTAAAAATGTAGATGTTTTTATAGTATATTTAATTTATTGATTTATTGATTTTAGTAGGAAATACTTCAGAAAATATAAGTTCAAGTGATAAATATATAAATTATATTTTAAGCAATTGCAGTGATGGCTTAATGATATTAGACTACCGTAAAAGGGGGTGAATAGGGTCAATTTTAAAGGTTTTTTGGTAATATCTCTTTGAGTTTTTAAGATAGATTTATTTTTTTTTTTTTTTTAATGAAAGGTAACATGTCTCCCAATATAATTTATTACAAAAAAATACATTCACTTAACCTGATTTTTTTTATATTTTTTTTAAAAATGTGACCCTATTCATACCCATTATGGGGTGAATAGGGTCACATGTTTATTTTGCTCTAGAAATGTATTCACATTGTCTCAGGTGTGAATAGTCAGTGAAATAAATTTTTAAAAATGTTAAGTTATACCTATAAAATTAATTGCTCAGTGAAAATTAGTTTATATAAGTAAGAAAGAATGAAAAGAAACAAAATTTAAAATTAAATTAATTTATACAATTCTTTAATTTTTGAATTACAATGTTTAAACAAAAGGTTAGCATTTTTTAACAATAGCATGTAAGCACCTTCTTACAAAAATAAAAATAAAAAAACTTTGGCTTTTTAAAGAACTTTCCTTAACGCGTTATTTATTACACATAATAATATTTTCTTTTTTTATAATACCAAATAAGCACCCTCGTATAACAATAAAAATAAACAAAACTGACTTTTATAAGAATTTTTCTTAACATAATAATATTTTCTGTTTTTGATAAAACTTAACAAATTAATACAATTCTTAAACAATTTATAAGTAGGTAGATATATTATATAACAATCCAGTCTTTAAATTCACTTTAGGTAGGTAATGACATTTTAAAACATTAATAAATAAAAACCTTCATATAGGTAACAATAAAACTTAATATAGTTAACTATTTACTTATTGTATACTGATTTGAATATCACTTAGTTTCACAGTAAATTGCATTCTAACCCTGCGCAGACTCTTTGGTTGAGGAACCGTCAAAACAATATCCTCTAGTTTAAATGTGTAGAAGTCAATGATATCTGGAAATATGTATATAGGTTCTTTGATTTCACTGTTGTAGCTACTTGAGAAGTTACTGGATCTGGTTAAAGACCCTTCATAGAGTTCACCCTTTTGTAATATTTGTATGATTTTAACAAAATATAATTTATTAGTTTCACCATACTTTACTATGACCCATGAGCCTTCTTTGATATTATTTTTGATGTGAAACATCTTGTGGCGCGGTACGGTAGACCGACTGTAGTTTGGCGACGCCCCTCTCGTGGCTAGTCGACTCAATTCGCCGAGGCTCATCAGTGACAGATTCATGGTCAGTTAGAAAATGGAAAAGGGCATCAATATCATTGGACAATTTTAAACTGGCTACATTGCCATTAATGATGTTTGTTTAGAGTAGTGGTTCCCAACCTTTTATGAGTGTGATCCTAAAATTTTAAATTTAACTTTTGGCGACCCAAAAATAAAAAACATAATTGCAAACATCACTTTCATTTATTAATATCAAATCGGTAAAATTTGGTTCATTTATCTATCCTCAAATACTAAATAAAATAAATTTATAAAATACAAATAAAAAACTAATCAACATACGTGACTTACGTCTTAAAATATTATAAAAAGCAATTTATTCTTTGTTTCAAATTTGACATGGTATTAATTGTATTAACTCTTACTTAATGACTTCCTTGATGCTGAACATATTCCACGAGTTCTTCAATATTTGGATGTATATTCATTGAAAGTGCACATCGCATATCGTGTTGAGCGTCAAGGCGGTTTCTATACTTTGTTTTGATGACAACTAACGTAGAAAAACCGGCTTCACATAAGTATGTAGTTGGGAATGGTAGCAATGCATTTTCGGATTCTCTTGATAAAATCGGTTTATCTTTTAGTTGTGCCCAAAATTGCGTCAAACACATTCTTGAAAAATTTTCTTTTAAGACTTGACTGGTTTGAAGGTCAAGAAGTTCTTCTTGGAACCCGCAAATGTCTTCACCAACTTCGTGAACAGAAATTTCAAAAGGATTTCTTACCCAACTGTATTTACTGAGTTCAACGTTGTCTGGTATATATCGATCGAGTTCTATCTGTAATTTGTCCAAGTACTCTTGAAGCAGTAATTTTAAGTCATTTAATGTTACCTTTGTTGAATCTTCAAGAAATTCACTTAAAAGGGGAAATGTAGCAATTTTTCCTTGAAACAGTTTTTCCCGCCTAAGTGCGAGTTTTTGTTTGAATGATGAGATTTTTTCGCCAATATCGACCATTGTCCTATTCTTCCCCTGCATCTCAATATTTAATTCATTTAACCGTCCAAAAATATCACTTAGAAAAGCCAATTTAGCGACCCACGAATCGTCATTAAATTTATCAGCCGATGAGTGTTTTTTTTCCGTTAGAAAAATTTGTATTTCTAAACGCAAAGACATTACACGGGTAAGAATTTTTCCACGGGAAAGCCAACGTACATCCGAGTGATAAAGTAAATTTACATACTGTGATCCCATCTCGTCACACATGGCATGGAATATTCTTGAATTTAGTGCTCTTGATTTTATGAAATTGACAATTTGAATTACGTCTTGAAGTACTGAAAAAAGTTCTGGCTGAATTGTTCTAGTTGCTAAATTTTCTCGATGTAAAAAACAATGAATAATGACAACATTTGAGTTAACTTCCTGAACTCGTTTATAAAATCCTATTCGATTCCCAAGCATTGCCGGTGCACCATCCGAACAGATTCCAACGCAATTACACCAAGCTAGATTATTTTTCCGAAAAAATCCATCAACTTTATTAAAAATATCTAAACCTGTTGCCGTTGTAAGAAGAGGCTCACAAAATAAAAATTCTTCACGAAAATCGTCAGTACTTCGATAACGTATGAATACCATCAATTGTGCGTTATTTTGAATATCAACAGATTCATCAATTTGAATGGAAAATTTATTAGCTGCAATCACTTGATGTACTAGCTGTTTTAAAATATTTTCAGACATTTTTCAGAATATTTTCTATTCTTCGTTTAACTGTGTTATCCGAAAGTGGAATTAATTCCAATTTGTTAGCAATGTCATCTCCGCAGACCGTTCTAACCATAGAAATAGCTGCTGGTTTGATAAGTTCCTCTCCAATGTTATGTGCCTTTTTAGAGCGTGCGATTTTCCAAGCAACATCAAATGATGCTTTTGTTGTTTTCTGTAATGAAACTGTAAGTGTATTGGACGGACAATCAAGACGCATACGTTTTATTTTATTTTTATGTTCCTTCCAAAATTGTAATGGTTTATTTATCAATGTAGGATGAACAGTGTTGAGATGCCGCTTAAGTTTATTTTCTTTCATTGATTCATTTGACAAAATTTGCAGGCAGAACACACATTGAGGACGCACTAATCCCGATCGATCTTTTATTTCTGTAAAACCAAACTTCAAAAAATCATCTTTATATGGTAACGCGCGCTTAGCCATTTCAAAAAGTTAAATCACTTGAATATTAAATTGAATAGAAAAAACACACACAGCTATTCGTAAATAGTAAAACGTGAAGAACAACAAGTACGGACGACGAAAATGGAAAGACTGATAGAAATTAGAATTACTATTACACAATATCAATAAACTATCAATACTTACATACGTACGTACGTCCGACGTCGTACATATTATATTTAGACATATTATATCGTAGAAAACTACGATAAGGACGCACCAAACCGCGCCGCAACGTTCCGGGAAATATATTATGAACAAAAATAGAAATGATATGCCTATTACATAATATTATACTATTATAGTACCTACCTACACGCCATGAGGGTACGACCGCGTACAGCCCGCGCCAATCCATTAACATAGGTATTTAAAATTGTTCTCTTCTATAATATAATTTTACCATTAGAATATTTCGGGAATTTTTTTTTTCCGAAATTGAAATTATAATGTAATAAAAATATAATTATTTAAATATAATATGTAAATGTAAGAAAAGCTTTCGCGACCCACCATGAAAACCTCTACGACCCTAATTTGGGTCGTGACCCGAGGTTGGGAACCGCTGGTTTAGAGTATGCAAGCATTGCCCAAATACTTGCATACGTCCGTTCGAAATGACCAAAACTCTTTAAAATATAATAGAGTTGATCATGTGTCATAAAAATTGGATCCCTACCACAAGCGAGCAACCTTTGACCCAACTCAATGGCTCCCGATATATTTTTACAGATTTCCTGTTAATGTAGACAAAAATTAATTGTAATTAAAAAAAAATATATATTCTATTTATGCTTACATTTTTGAAAACGTAATTTTTTTTTTTAAGGTGAGATTACACAGTATGGACGGTGAGCGTGTCACTATGACAGAAGTGTTGACTGGATATTCAAAAAATGGCTCTCTGTGTTGCTCTAATATATATTATAATAAAAAAATATTATTATATTATTATATTATTATTATTTTATATTTATTATAATATATATTAGAGAAACACAGATCTCTCTTCTCCAAATACTTTGCCATCAATCAATTTACATTCCGATTCTGACTTATCGATTGTTCAAAAAAAATTGGCTAGATTAGCTCAAATGACACATGTGGAATCAAATACGGTATCTTCAGCATATGTTCAATCGGTTGAATCTCCTCTATCAATATTTACAAATAAAACTAAAAAAATGATACGACAAAAAATGACTTTTAAATGGACAAAACATTTTAAATTTCCTGTTGATTTGCCTCCATTTAAGTATTCATCCTTACCTCAAAATATTTCCACTCCTTACGAATATAAAAATGTTTCTTAAGGGGGCTGTAGACGATGCAAAAAATCACGTAAAACAGATCATGAGCTAGACAAAACTGTAGGACTTGGGTTTGACGGATTTTAATTTTGAAAACAAATTAAAAATCTTGAACATCTTTACTAAAACTTGTTCGAAGGAATTTTTTTTATTACAAAAATTAATGGCGTACTTAAATACGTAAAATACATAAATTTCTGTTTTTTTTAAATTGTTAATATCTTATTATTTGATTACAATAAAGAAAATTCCTTTGGTCAATCCCTAGCTAACATAGTGACTTAATAAAATCTGTTTTCAAAATTTAAATTCATCAATCCCAAGTCTCCCAATTTTGTCTAGATTTTTGGCGTTTTTGACATTTTATTAGCGTGGTGTAAATTTGATCATATCTTGTTCTTGACATACGCCTGCGCGTGCGTAAATATATAATTACTCATTCAAAGAAACTATTAGAGCAACATTCGATTCTTAGAAATATTGGATAATATAATATTATTATACTGCGGGCGATGAGAGAACGGAAGTTGGCGCCGAACAAAACACGTACCTATATACCTATACGACATATGTATATTATATAACTATACTTGCAAAACATAAATAAATATACAAATATACGTCAGTTATAGTCCGCACATTTTCTAAGAGACAGTAATTGTCATTTCACATTGATTTTCTAAGCAATACGGTTGTCTTTTGAATAAGTGATTTTGAAATAAACTTGTTATATATAATTTTTATATTATTATCTGTTTGGATAATATGGATAGTAAAAAAGATTGGCGTTATGGAAAAAAAACCAAACCCTTATTATCTAAAAGGAAAAAAAAAGAGGAAATATTGATGCACTGAGAGGATTAAAAAAAAAAAAGTAAGTACATGGATTTAAAATTATTTAAATATATTAATTTTTCAAGTGTTTTCACCGAGTGAAAAATTAATAATATAATATTTGATAAAAATTTACGACATTAAAATTAACATATTGTATAATAATTAAGGTTGTACTTTATTTTCAAGGTACAAAGTACACTAGATACTAGTGATACTACTGATACTACACCAATTAATTTAATAGATAATTCACTGAACATGTATAACTTAAATATATCTACTGCCGAAAATGATGAAACAGTTAATTCCTGGGAAAGTTTAGAAGGAAGGAGAATAATTGATGTGAGATATTTTTTTGAAAGTATTCAATCAATAAAACATTTAAGATTTGATTGCACATTTCGTGACTTAAAATTTTCAAAAGAAACAAGGAGTGGATTTTTTAGTACGTTTTATTTTGATTGCAAAATGTGTGGTGCACAAGAAATTGTAAAAAGTGAAAATCCCGATGGCCAAATTGTTAATGTAAATATGGCCATGGTTTCTTCTATAGTAAATACAGGACAAGGATACTCACAACTCGAAGAGTTTTCTGCTACAATGAACATGCCTAATATGTCTAACAAATTATATCAAGCTTGTCATAATAACATTTTTAAACATCTCAATGATTTGGCATGGAAAGAAATGCTCATTGCTGGACAAGAAGAAGCTAAATTAGCGATAGAAAAAGGTGAAGTTGACCACTTAGGACGACCTAAAATTGCAGTAGTTGCTGATGGCGCTTGGAGTAAGCGATCTTATAAAACTAAATACAACGCACTGTCCGGAGTTGTAAGTAAAAAATAAACTACATATTATTATAAAAACATAATACCTAGGTATATAAAATTATAAAAATTAAATATATTTGAATCATATAAAACATGTATATATAATATAATATATGAATAAATATTTATATTATATTATGTGATATTTTTTAACAAAATATATTTATAGGCTTGTATTATTGGTGCAAAAACAAAAAAAGTTATATTTTGTGGAGTCAGAAACAAATATTGTTGTATATGTCAGTTAGCTGAAAATCGTAATGAAAAAGCACAGGATCATGTATGTTTTAAAAATTGGAATTCAGCCTCAACCGCGATGGAAGCCGATATTATTGTTGAAGGGTTCAAGCAAAGTCTGCATATGCATAATGTTATATATTCTCAGTTAATAGGTAAGTATTACTTAGTTTATTATTATTTTTTTTGTATACCTATTTCCATTTTATACGTTGTATTATTTTTTTATTTTTTTATTTATTATGGGACGGGATGAGCCCAATACAAATTTTCATATGATTCTTAAAATATAACTGTATAAAATATAAATTATTATTGTTATTATAAATTTTTGAATTTATTATAAAAAAAGGAGATGGTGACAGCAGTATTATGAAGCGTTTAAGATTGGAAAAGCCATATGGAACAAATGTTGTTATAAAAAAAGTAGAATGTACTAATCATTTACTACGTAACTACGTAAATCGTCTTAGAGATATAAGTGGGAAAAGAAAAAATGATAAAGGAGACGTCATACCGGGTTGTTATCGGAAAGTGGTTCATGATCGTTTACTAAGGCTTCGGTATGCTGTCACTGAAGCGATTAAATACAGAAGACTTGAACAAACAGATCGCATGTATGAAACAACATTGGCTTTACTGAAAGCAGATATAACAAACGGACCTAATCATGTATTCGGAGATCACTCTAAATGCCAATCGTATTTTTGTGAAGGTCAAAAAAAAGGTATGTAACTTTTATTTGAGTATACTGTATGTGTGTATGGCATTTATGATATTTATGATATATAGAATAAAAAACCAAAAAAAATTTTAAATTTCAATTGTTTATAAACAACTCATAAAACATAAATTTCAAGTTACTAGTTTTTGAAAACAACAAAATAATAAAACGTAGTATGAGAATTTGTTAATTTTACTTTACTACAAAATGTTTGAAAATGTATTATTATTATTACATTTGTATTATATATGTTTTAGGAGAAGAAAACATTGTACCTGATTTAAAAAACTATGGTGTTTGGGATGATATTTGTAGAGCCCGAAATCTTCTAACCTATCATACCGAAAGTTTAATGTATGGTTATAATAATAATTCAGCTGAACTTTATAACTCAATTTTAACCAAATTTGTCGGAGGGAAACGAGTAAATTTTTCATTGAAAGGGTCATATCAACTAAGGTGTAACGCAGCAGTCACTGCTTATAATTCAGGACCAAACCGTCTTTCTTTGTTCAACAAACACGTAACAAATAAGAGCCCAGGGAGATTTACAAAAATGTATATTAAAAGGCATGTAGTAACTGCTGAAACTCGAAGACGACGGCGATGTCTTTTTAGTGGACAAAAAAATAGAACAAAGAGTACAACTATAGGAGGACCAGACGAAAATTATGGAAATGTATCTTATGACCCATTTTCTGAACTTACTGCTGTTGAAATTCAACAGTTAAAAATTAAGTTCATGGAAAATTTAAAATTAACAGAGAAACAAATTCAAGATTTAGAAATAAAGACTAAAAGACAACATCAATGTGATGAATGGCATTTGGAACGAAAAAAAAGGTAGATATTTCATATTTTATTAACAAAATAATAAGTTTATATGAGATTTAAATGTTTTAAAATATATAACTTTTTATTTTTTAGACTCACTGCTTCAGTGTTTGGTAAATTATGTAAAATGCGCCAAACCACTTCTCGAGATAGAGTAATAAAAGAAATGTTGTATGGGACTTTTAGTGGCAATGCTGCTACACGTTATGGAATTGTACACGAAGATATGGCTAAAGAAGAGTTGGAGAAAATTATTGGAAAAAAAATTGAAAATGCTGGTTTATTTGTAGATGAAAATTTACAATTTTTAGCGGTCTCTCCCGATGGATTAATAGACAATGATAGTCTTGTCGAAATTAAATGTCCAGCGTCTGCAAAGAGTTTTACACCAGAAGATGGAATTTTAATGGGTAAAATAAAAAGTTGCACAATTGAAAACGGTCAACTACATTTGAAAAGAAATGATAGTTACTTTTATCAAGTCCAGGGTCAACTGCACATAACACGCAAAATGTTTTGTTATTTTTGTATCTGGACACCTAAAGGTAATATATAGTTTTGAAGTAATAGGATTGTAATTGAAATGCATAATTAATAAGTTATTTGTATATAGGTTTGATGTATGAAAAAATTGAAAGAGACCATGATTTCTGGGATAAAAATATGAAGTCGCAACTAACAACGTTTTTTATGGATCACTTTTTATCCGAAGTTTTAAAAGACAGTCTTTTATCGAATTAATAAATATAATATTTACGAGAATTGAAAGTTACATTTATTCAAACCCTTTAAAAAAATGTTTTTATTATTAATTTATAAATAATTAAATTAAATTATAAATAATCAAATAATTGATTCAAACCAATGTATAATAATTTAATAAATATTAAATAATAATGAAAAAATAATTACGTAAACAATTACGCGAACACGTAAAATACGGCCGCGGCCGTGGCGACTTGTCATAATATAATCCGGTTTTATGCAGTTATTAAAATATTGGGCGTCGTTATCATTACTAATGTTTGAAGTTTCGTGGAAATTCATGGCTCACACTCACTAACGTTCATTTACTTCACACACACATACACGCCACTAGTCTAGTAACGTAGATAATTGCCTATACACAACTCCTTAGAAATTGTAGTGCTGCAGCCCCCTTAAAGATGATATTTTAGAACTCATAACAAAGCACACTAATATATATAGTTCCCAAAAACTTGGTAAGTCTTTAGAAACAACAGTAGAAGAGATGAAACACTATATTGGAATTGAATTACTTACGGGAATCGTAGTAATGCCAGCATATACTGATTATTGGTCTGCCGACTTAAGATACAGTCAAATCGCAGATACCATGGCTCTAAAGCGTTATCAAATGCTACGTCGATATATTCATTTTGTTGATAACAAAACAATTGATACTTCTGATCGTTTTTAAAAGTAAGACCAATTTTAGAAGGTGTAAGTAAAAATTGTTTGTCAATTGAACAGGGTAAGTTGTTTTCAATAGATGAGATGATGATTCCTTATAAAGGGACCAAAGATGGCTCCAGAAGACAGTATATTCAAAACAAACCTAAAAAATGGGGTTTTAATTTTTTTGTAAGAGCTGGAATTGATGGTTTTGTGCATGATTTTTTTCCATATGCGGGCGAAACAACGTTTAGTACAGAATCATTCTCAGAATATGAAGAAACTTTTTTTGGGTTAGGGCAAAAAGTTGTTCTCCAACATTGTAAAACCATTTCGGATAAACCACTTACAGCTGTAGCACAAGTTTTATACAAACATATTTCTTTATTAATTTATACATAAATAATATTTATTATACAAAACAATAAAATATAGGAATATAAGATACAATAAATATATGTATAATAATTATAAATGAAATTGTAAGAAATAAAATTAAAATAAATTCCTCTTTTCCTTGTTTGAAATATTACAAATAGAAGTAGAACAAATGTATATAATATTTATGTAGAGCAGGTTGTACAAGTTATTATACATATAGGGTACATATTTCTTCAAATTATTTATTATTTATACATAAACAAAATATACGAAAAAATATATATAAGATACATGATACATTTAATAATATAAAATTATAAAAAATTAAATTAAAACAAATTCTTCTTTCTCTTGTTTGAAATATTAAATAGTAGTACAGAAAAAATTAATAGAAAACTTTTTTAAAGAGTTGTACTGTTATTATTAGTTATTTTGTCTATATTTTTGTTCTGCATTCTAAATTTTGAATGCGCTAACCATGTTCCTAATGGAATATCAAATTCTTTGTTTATAAGAGTTTTGAATTTGGGATGAACTCTTAAAGCATCTGAATAAGATAGTTTTAATATTCATGTTATTTTCAATACATAAATTTATTACTATAATTTAAAAGGTGAAATTCTGAAATAAAAATTATAGGTAATATTATATATTATACAATATAAACAAAATGTTATTCATATATAGGCTAGATAACGGGAATGTTGTGGACCCTTATTAAGGTGTGTGTGTGTGTGTGTGGGAGCAGGAACTTAATCACCGGAGAACAGATAAAACATGAAAACAAAATATGATTTTTAACATTTACGGATGACAATTATACTTGGAAATAAATTTTAAGTTATCTAAAGCAAACAATATTAACATAATTTGTTATTCAAAATGTGTTTACTATAACATAACATTTTTTTTTTTTTTTTTTTGGTGGGGATGATTCCTCATATTACCTCACAGAAGAAGTGAGAAATATAATTTTAAAAATTATTTAATATAAGTAGTATTTGAATAAATTGAAAACTATGTAAAATTGTTCTTATTCAATATCAACTTACTGATCAATAAATGGTAAACTGATAGCTTTTGAAAACATTTTTTCTTTTTAAAGCCTTGTAATGAGTAAAAAATTAAAATGTCATCATTGAACATTTTAACAATTATACGACGTACGCTGTCTCCTACATTTTTTGTGCCCACCAATAATGATAATTTTGAAATCTGCATACAAACACTTAATATTCATTAAAGTTGTAATTTGGTAAACCACATATTTTAAAAACATACCAAATTTGATCTAATCTGCTTATCGGTTTCCAATTTGATTTCCAACTGATTTAGTTCTTCAAATTAACTAATAGGAAAAACATTATTAAGATCTGGTTCATTCAGTGTTTGTGTCATATTTGAAGATGTGTTTTGGAACTGTGTATTGAGTAAGTTTTCCAGTGATAATTTTATTGCAGTTGTTGTGTTAATCACTTACGCCATATTATACGCCATAATAACATATTATTGTTAATGTATTAACCACAAAATGTTGGAAATCTAAAATATATAGTTATTATAATTAATTATTTTCTTATCTTGATAATAAATAATATGTAATAATATAAGTATATTGATTATATCAATGCAATTAACATAATTTAAAATCTCCTTATTAGGTTTCTTTCTCTCTCTATCTCTCTCACACACACATAAAAAAAAATATAATATCCATTTCAGCTCAATACTATAGAATATAACAATTAAAAATATAAATCAAATTTAAATTTTCAATATATTTGTTACATAATACTGTTTAATGTAATATATTTTTTTACAGAAATAAACATTATATATTTTTTATTTAAAAGTTTAGTAATGCTCAGGTATATAATGTATACATTGAAATATATTACAGAAATTTAGGATTCATAAAGTTTTATTTAAAATTGGTATAAAAATGAAGTTACGACAATTTAACATAAGGCAATACTATTTATTTATGTGTATTGTTTATAAATAATATTTTAGTTTTTGTACACTTTATAAACCCGCACGGGTACTCTATTTTAGAGGAACGGACCTAACGAACCCGCGGACCCTAGTTATGTTGGGCCCTCCATTAATGGGGGTTGTCATGGGGTTGATCATCCCTCACATAAAACACCAGTGATTTCAAAACAACAACAAACAATGCCTCGGACAATGGAGTTTACGGATATACTAATTGGAACCTGGAATGTGCGCTCGATGTATAGGACTGGAGTTATGACGACAATTGTATCGTGTTTTGAGCGATACAATTTGGACATTACCGCTGTTCAAGAAGTAAGATGGGATGGGTCTGGTAGTTTAAAGACACAGGAGATGACAATCTTTTATAGCGGAGGAGAAAAACATGAAAGAGGAGTGGGTTTTGTAATTAAGAACAGTATTCTGCCAAACGTTGTGAGATTTGAACCGATAAATGATAGAATATGCTATGTAGAGCTTAAGGGTAAATGGTTTAACATACTACTAATTAACTCCCACTGAGGAAAAAAGTGAAGAAATAAAAAATGCTTTTTACGAAGAACTGGATAGGATTTACGATGCATTACCAACCGGTAAGCCAAAAATCATCTTAGGTGATTTAAATGCAAAAATAGGGAAGGAAGAAACTTATAGACCAACAATTGGAAAGGATGGTCTGCATAACGATACAAATGATAATGGGAATAAACTAATAACTTTTGCAACTGCTCCCGCATAAAAATATCCCATATCTCCATGTGGGAAGGCGAGAAACCAAATAGATCACGTATTGGTAGACTACAGAATTAGATCAAACATAAATTACGTAAGAAGCATGAGGGGAAGCAGTGCAATCTCGGATCACTTCCTAGTAAGAGCCAAGGTCAAACTTATAATATCAGTAGAAAGATCAAAAATAATGAAATGTACAAAGAAAATTAACAAAGAAATATTAAAAACAAACCACGCCAAAAATTACAAAGAAAGAATTAAGGAATACCTAGATGGCTTAGATCATAGTACGGATATAAATCACTACTGGGAAAAGATGGGAAATGCAATTAAAATGTCAGCTGAAGAAGTTTTGGGCCATGAACCAAGGAGTAAAAAGAAATCATGGTTTAATGAACAATGTAAGGAAGCTATTGCAGATAGAGATAAAGCACGTTTAAGAGTAGTACGAGACCCAACAAAGGAGAACAAAAGAAGATTAGCCATAAGACAAAGAGAGGCAAAAAGAATAATTAGGATGAATAAAAGAATATGGGAAAAAGGCAAAGTGAAGGAAATAGAGGATAATATGAAAAATAACACAAGGATATTCTTCGAAAAGGCAAACGAGGTGAGAAGAAGTTTTAAACCTAGACATACAATGATAAGAATGGAGGACGGGACTCTGTTAACAGAAAATGACAAGATAGCAAAGGCATTCGAGAACATGTTTCAGATACTCATGAACCAACCTAGAAGAGATGTAGTAACAGAAGAATATGACACTGTTAAACAATTCAGGGTGATTTTTTTATCGTTGAATACTCATTATTTCAAAAAGTATTCATGTTTTTGAAAATATTTTTTTTTTACATAGTTTCTAATTGTTAAAAAAACAACGTTTTTATAAAAAAATTATATTTTTAAATATTTTTTATCCTAATAATTTTTTACGTTTTTTACTTTTTTGAATGACATTATAGATTTTTAATTTCATCAATGAATGGGAAAGCGCCTGGAGCAGATTATATAATACCGGAATGTCTTAAGAATGGAGGAGAGCAATTGATAAAACAGCTGCATAAACTAATTAATAAAATCTGGGATAAAGAGGAAATACCAATAGCATGGAGCACCTCCGTACTATGCTCGGTGTTCAAAAAGGGTGACACTATGTGTTGTAAAAATTATAGAGGGATTTCCCTACTCAATACATCGTACAAAGTGTTATCGAATGTCCTACTCAATAGATTAAAGCCATACATAAAGGAAATTATTGGAGATTACCAAGCTGGTTTCATGGCTGGTAAATCGACGCTGGACCAAATCCATAATAGGTTAAAGGTTAAAGACAGGCTTAAGACAGGGAGACGCCCTATCACCAGCCCTTTTTAATATAGCACTGAATCAGCAATGAGAGAGACTTTGGATAGAGCAACGAGAATCAAAATAGGAAATTATCAGCAACTGGTAGTGGCAGGATACGCAGACGATGTAATAATAATGGCAGAAAGCGAGGAAGAAAAATTAATTAGATTTGAAATACCTTTGTATTATTTTATTTTTAATTGCGTATAGCTAGATTTTTATTTTTATACATACCTTGAATCTCAATACATATTTTTAAGTAAATAAGTTTTTAAATTTAAGTATTTTAATTTTTTTTTGGGTCATTCGCCTTATCGACTCATTCGGTTAATCGACTCAAATGGTTAGGTCCCAAAATGAGTCCAATAAGCGGTGACCACTGTATATACAATATTTTTTTTTTTTTTTTAAATACAAGAATAACAAGATACTTAATAATTTAAACATACTTATAAGAAAGATACAATATTTTTTTTTTTTTTTAAATACAAGAATAACAAGATACTTAATAATTTAAACATACTCATAAGAAAGATACAATATTTTTTTTTTTTTAAATACCAGAATAACAAGATCATTTACAGAGATATTAGGTATATTACAAGGTCTAATGATTTAAACATAATTGAGTCTAATGGGTTTTTTAACTGATCTACCTGACTTTGTTATAACTGTGGTGGGTGTTGGTATTTTACTTTTTTTATTTGTTTCCTTTTTAAATATTGTAGGTTTTGTTTGGATTTTTGATTGCTCCTCATTAAACTCTGACTCTTTTCTTTTTCTTATATTTATTACATTTCTTCTAAGAATTGTGCCATTTTCTAGTTGCACTGAATAAGTCTTGGACTATTAAGTTTTTCCATTACTACTCCTTTCTCCCAAAACTTCTTTTTATAATTTTGTATATAAATTTTATCACCCACATTAAATTGGATTTCTGTTTTAGAAGAGTTATTATCAAAATAGTTTTTTTTGTTTATTTTTTATCATTTGTTCATAAGCATTTATATTCAATTTTGCTGTTACTTCATCAATAAAAGTTGGTAGTTTACTGCGCAATTTTCTGTTCATTAACAATTGTGCAGGTGAAAAATCTAAATTAGCTACATTACTATTTCTGTAATTTAAAAGATAAAGATCTATGTCATGACCCTCTTCTTTACACTTTTGTAATATTTTTTTAGCTATGCCCACTTCTTTTTCAGCAAGTCCGTTGCTTTGTGGAAAGTGAGGGCTTGCTGTATTTACCTCAAATTCCCAATCATTAGCAAATTTCAGAAACTCTCTACTACCAAAAGGCATATTATCAGCTATTATTTCCATAGGAATCCCAAATTTACTAAATAATGGTTTTAACTTAGATATTATTCGATCTAGGACAAATGGACGCGGCCGTTTGGGCGCGAGTACAAAATTATAATTATTGAATGACAATAAAATATAAATATACATAAATATAATTAAATAAAATAAAATATATATTAATTAATACAGTAGAAAAATCATCAAAATTAAAAATATCGCTAAAAAAAAATTTAATAATTAAAAATGTTATAGTTATTGTACAGAAATATTTTGAGCTATCCCTCTCAAAAATGTCAAAATTCCACTTTGTTCGTAATTTTTAACTATTTTTAAGATTCTTATATCAACATCAATATATTTTTTAAATTTTTTAGGAGGACTATTTCCTGCTTCTAATTGACTATAATAAAAGTCTCTATCTGCTTGTACTTTTTGAAGACACGTTATAAGAGACCATGAAGTTGGATGATTAACGCCCATCTCCATGTTAAGTCTTCTGTTGGCAGCTTCGGCGTGATTGTTGGTTCTGTTTTTCCCATTCAAAACTCTATTATACATAGTCCAAATATTAGGTGGAAATAAAGGTAACGACCTCTTCCATTTCTATTAATTTGTCCCACGTAATTGTCTTGAAACCAATCTAGTAGGGGTTATAATTCGTCTGGTAAATATTCCGATAATAATTCAATTGCCAAATCAATATTATTAATTGGAATGAATGTCAATGCTACCACCATTTTCACTAAGATTGAAAAGTCAGCATTATTTCGATAATTAGATACAACTCCTAAATCACATATTTTTTATAAACATTTTTGGAAAAATGATAAAGACAACCATCAATTTCAGCATTTGGATACTCAGTTTTTATATATTTCAATATTGCTTGTTCAAAATCACAAGATATTGAAGTAGGGTTTAATCCAGGTTTTAATCGGTTTAACATTTTAAATAAATGAGTGTATGTTTTTTCTTGTTTGTTGGGCAATAACGCATATATAAGTGGGTGTATACCTCCTAAAGCTTCAGAAAGTATCACAAAAACTTGAGAAAAGATAGATGGAGCGATTTTAAACTTCCATCACAGTACCAAATTTTTGAATTGTATAGTATGTCTAAGCTACGGTTTCTTCCAAAAATTAAAATACGATTCACTCCCGGTCCACAATCGTCCAATAAAAATGGTTCAGTCATACCTGCTGACGGTGAGTAAACTTTAAAGGAGTCAGGTATTTCTAAAGTTAATAAGTCTTGTGGTGCATTCGGTGATGCTTGAATTTCATTTCGTTTTCGTCTTACTACTTTTTTCAATGCCAGACTCGATGATATTGCACCCTAAAATAAAATACAAAAATAATTATTAATAATACAATGTATATAAGAAAATAGTGCACTGAATAATTTATAATATTATTAAAAATTAAGCCTAATATTATATAACATATTAAAGTATGTATTTATATCAAAATATGTGAAAATATGTAACATAAAAAAGTCTTATTTTATAACTATATACAGCTATATTATGTTCCTTATTATATGAAGTATTGGAATTTTATATTTAATAATATAATCATATAAATTTCAATACATTACGATATAATTTTAATTTAATAGTTAATTCAACCAATAAATAATAATATTATAAAAAAATAATAGGGTTAATAATATAATTTGAAGTACCTATAATGACAATTTTGTATTGTGCACGATATTGCACATTTTAACATTTAAAAGAAAAAAATAATAGTGTTACCTACCTTAGCCGCTTCTGATAATCCAGAAATACATTCATTTATTACGGTTGATGTAGGTTCCATGGTTTCAGCCGCTCTATTTTTCAGACGATTGATAGCAACCGTCGCCTCGACTTTTGCAGCCTCAGAATCATGAGTATGTTCATTAATGCGTTTTAGTACGTCTAAACTGTCGATTCCAGTATGAACTCGTGCTTTACACTCACGTTTGTATTTACACCGCCAAAATCGTTTAAGCGAGTCAGCACTTAGTTTGTCAAATAAATATATAAAACCATCTTAAGTGAAAACACATTGATCTCGATTCGACTTCATTAATGCCATAACTACTTAGGTACAATATTATATAATAAATTAAAATAAATCAATATAAATTGATGATTGTTAAAAGCAAATGCTGCAACCACTGTTTTTGGAGTAAATTAAAATTGTAGTTGGTTTGTTGGTGGATTTTATCGATTTCGATAACGTATATATATAAAAGTAACAGAATTGAATTAATACAATACTGGTCGAAGCGACTTCGTGCCTAAACGATAACGCCGATTTCGATAACGTCAGATAATTCCTAATATCGTGATAAAACTTTAATGTTAATTATAATTTTGTCCTCGCGTCCAAATGTACTCGCGCCCAAACGGCCGCGTTTAAATGACTTCGCGTTCAAATGGCCGCGTCTAAACGGCTGCGTCCAAACGGCCGCGTCCGTTTGTCCCTGTTCGGATATTATTGTTGACGTATCCTTATGTCTAATTTCGATTATTTCCAACCACCTAGAATAATAGTCAACAACTATTAAATAATAAGAACTTTTATATTCTGCTATATCCAAACCAATTTTTATAAACGGTGCTTTAGGTATCTCATGGTTTATTAATGTTTGTTTAATTTGATTTCTCTTTAACTTTTGACACAAACTACAATCTTCAGCAAAATTACATATATCTGAATTGATAACGGGCCAGTAAAATATCAACTTCGCTAAAAATTTTTGTTTATGTGCACTAAGATGTGTTTCATGTAACAAAGTTAGTATTGTTTTTCTAAGTTTTATGGTATAACTATTTTATTATCTAAATACACTAGATTATCTTGTACTGTTATGTCATACCTAAGTTTAAAAAAATAATTAATTTCACCAGTTATATTTATATTTATATTTTTTGGCCACCCATTTTTATAGTATTGAAGTACTAAATATAACACCTCATCATTCAGGGTTTCCATTTGGTATAATTTAAATTTTTTAGCAGAAATTAATAACTCTGGTGCTATTTGTACTGTATGGACCATATCAGTCATTTCATTATCACCTACAGGATTTTTATGTACTATATTCCTTGATAAGAGATCAGCAATATATAGTTTTGGTCCAGGGACATATTCTAATACAAATGTGTATGGTAAAGTTTTAATTTTTAATTTTCTTAGACGATTATTTTTTATTTTGTCTATTGGTTTTTTTAATAATGGGACTAAAGGCAAATGATCATTATTTATTATTATTTTATTCCCATAGACATAATTATGAAATTTTGAAAGTGCATATGTTATTGATAATAGTTCTTTTTCAATTTGTGCATAATTTATTTCTGTAGATGCCAAAGACCTAGATGCAAAAGCTACTGGTTTATTATCTTGCAACAAGCAACATCCCAGCGCATTTTGTGAGCTATCACACTGAACTGTAATTTGCTTATTCATATCAAAATTATTTAGTGCTGATGCTTCTGCTATTAAAGTCTTAATTTTTTCTAATATATCTGTATGTTTATTTGTCCACTGCCATAATACATTATTTTTCATTAATTCCCTAAATGGTGAACTTAATTCTGACAAATTTGGTATGAATTGTCTAAGATAATTTATTACTCCCAATATTTGTTGTAACTCTTTTTTATTACTAGGAATTTTAAGTTACTTAATGGCAGTGATGCGGTTATCATCTGGCTTCATACCGTCTTTAGAAAACAATAATCCCAAATACTTAACTTCAGATTGATAAAACTGTATTTTATTTGGATTAAATTTTATATTATATTTTTTTGCCCTTTCAAGAACTTTTAACACAGTTTCATCCATTTCCTCCTTAGTATTGGTTGCACAAAGTATATCGCCAAAATAAACTATGACATTTTCTATGTCACCAAAGTATTTATGAGATAGTTTTTGAAAAATTTCTGGTATTGATGATAAACCAAATGGTGCTCTCAAGAACCTATAACATCCAAAAGGACTACTGAAAGCACAGTAATTACTAGATTCTTTCTCCAATTCTATTTGGTGAAAGCCGTCCTTTAAATCAAACACACAAAAAATACTCTTATTTATTAATTTTGGTGTTATTTCTTCTAGTGTGGGAATAGGGAAATACTCACGCACTACATATTTATTAAGATTACTTGGATCTAGACATACTCTAAGTGTTTTCTTACTTTTTTCTACTATAACAATATTATTGACCCACGCTAAGGTTCATTTACAGGTTCTATTATTTTTTTGTTAGTAAGCTCTTTTAAAGTTTGTTCCAATCTTGGTTTTAATGCAAGTGGAATCTACGAGGAGGATTTGCTTTAGGAACAGCTTCATCAACTAATTTAATTTGAACTAAATCTAGAAAGGTACCTCAACCTTCAAATACATTTTTATTTTTGGATATAAAATTATCAAATTCCACTGTCTTAATCTTACTAATGTGTAACCTATTAATTCTTTGTACCAAATTAAAATCAATGCAAGAGCTTAATCCTAATATTGGAATACAATTAGGATGCTCTATTATTACAAATTGAACATCTTTAACTATTTCTTTAACCCTACATTATAATATTATTATTCCTTTTGGGGTTAATTTATAACCACCATAAGACTCAATTTCAATTTTTGTGGGTTGGATTAATTTTTTAATGTTAATTTTTGTAAATACTCTGTATGGTAAAATATTAGTTTCTGCTCCCGTATCTAACTGAAAATTTATTTGAGTATCATTAACATTAAATACTTGTGACCCTTTTTTGCTATCAGTTTCTTTTATTTCAACTTGATTTATAGAAAAAACTAAATCTTCATCATTAGACCCTGTTTTTGAATCTACTGTTGTAATTAAATGTTGTTTATACGTTTTACCTTCTTTATTATTTATATTATTTTTTTTACTAGTACCCATATTAAATTTACAAAGATTACTGAAATGATTCATATGCTTACATTTATTACAAATTTTCCCAAAGGCGAAGCACTTATTAATTAAATGGGTCTTACCACATCTTGTACAATTATTTATAGTTGTCTTCTGCTTTGAAACTGCAGCTGGTGTCTGCTTGACTATGTGATGTACCTCTGATTTGCTTTCTAGCTCCTTGTAATTTTTTTCGGCTGCCTCCACTGACTGACAGAATGTCACTACTTGATCCAACGTCATATCTTCCTGTAGTAGCCTTTCTAGCGTATCACGACAACGAATTCCCAGTACAATGTGTGTCTTTAATAGTTTATTTTCAAGTGTACCAAAATTACACGACTTTACCATCTCTTTGAGTCTCGTTAAATAGACATCAAAATTTTCATCATTTTGTTTTGATGTAAAAAACTTATAATGCGACATGATTTCATTAGTTCTAGGTGAACAATATTTTTCCAATCGGCCTAGAATTTGTGACACTTCCGTATCAGGTTTATCTATTACTAATGTGTTGTAGACTTTCAAGGCATCCGTGCCCATCAAATTCAATAATCTTGCTACTTGAATTGTTTTTCATCTGTCTCTGTTGCTGTCATGTAAATTTTAATTTGTTGTTTGAAGAACTTACAATTTTGACTCAGGTTACCAGTCATTTTCAGAGGTGCCGGCTTCATTATTTTATTTATTAAATTAATTAATTAAAACCAATTGCAGTATTAGATTCGTTTACGACTGCGCCATGTTTGTTATTAAAACTATTTAATGTTTAATAGTGAATAACATATTATTTATCATTTAAATATTAATTATAAGACAACTGACAGATAGATATAATATGTGTTTTTATTGAGTGAGTGTCTGTTAAATAAACACACTATTTTGTGGTTATGTTACCTATTGATAACAATATAGTTCAGATATCAAACAATCTGTTTCCCGATAATCAATTGTCATTTATTCATTTTTCTGTCTTCACTGTCTTCAGTCATCAGCGTATCAGGTTATCGATTTTGGCATTTGTTAATAAGTCAGAAAAATAATAAAATTTCAAAACGCTACCGTTAAAACATATATTATGTATTATTATTAGATTATACAATATATACATTTTTCAAAATTTTTAATTTTATTATAATCTGTTGGCTATGTCTATTATAAAAAAATGTTGTTATTATTATTTTTATTTATTAATTATTATGTAAGTACCTATTGCCCAACTAAAATATACTTAAATTTAAATAAAAAGTCGGCAAATGGGTACTGCTCTGCTGTACATTAGAGGGTGGGGTGGCCCTCGGACTAGGATAGGTTAAACTTGAATGCAATGATAGGTAAAATTATTGTATACGATAAACGATTCTGAACGGAGATGATTTGTCAGTTATTTAAATACATTCTAATTTGAAACAAATATTTTATTTTTCAATTAGGACGCATTTGCAAAAGGCATGGTTAATCAATTTTGACTTTAACTTTAGATATAAATACAAACAATTTTATGAATTTTGAACTATAAAATAATTTGCAAATATTCAAGATTTTGACGAATCTTTGTCAACATTTGAACTTCAAATGCTAATAAAAAAAATTGTGCCTATGTATTCTTATAATTTTTTAATAACTATAAGAATAACATATGAGGAACTTTGTATACAATTTTCAAGCATTTTGATTGGGTCAAAAATGTGATTTACTTGTTCTGTATAATATGTCGATCCATTAACATATAGTTATATTTTTTACACACTAAAACAAATAAAATGAACAAAAAAAAAACTATATTGTTAAGTCAGATTATGGTACACCTATTTTAAAATTATTAAAAAAAAATATCTTTTTTTTATCTCTTTATCTAGATGAATATGAGTTTAGTCATCTTTCATCTCTATTTAGATACTTTTGAGTTGCATCATCTTTATCATTATCTAGATAAAAAATACTTATTTAATCTGAACACTGTATATAACCTATTATAAGGCCATGATATAATTATTAATTTACAAGTAATAAGCGACGGCCGGAAATCGGTAAAATAATTTAAAAACAGCTAGCAAATTAAATTAAACCACATTTATACGGGTCATGAACGCGGGAATTTGTCAAAATTGAGTGCAAACGTTCGCCGCTAGGATACGTCATACTCGTCTGAGGTAAAGCGTTAAAAATGTATTTTGCCGCGTAGCCGTTGAAAATGTTGAAATAGAGCCGATAGCCACCACCCGGTGGCCGTGTCATTCTGTATTTTGCGATCCAGCTGTACGGTCGTCAGTCGTCAGACCTTTAAGTTTAAACACAACATAAATTTAAGTACAATATAGATTACTACCTCTAATATTTTATATATTTTATATTTTACTTATCTTAATTCCCAAGTTCAATTTTAAATACATTTAATGATTGTATTACATAATAATCAATTATTATTTTTGAATAATATGCAGGTCCACATTTAGGCTCACGTTCACATTCTTCTTGTTAAAAGAAACTAAATACTTAACCGTAAAAACTAATCACTGTAAATACTTGAAATTTTCACCAAATATTTATGTTAGTGTTATCTATATACAATTAAATTTTCAACATTTTTTGACTTTTTTTGAGTTATTTATAGACCACTGAAATTTTCGATTTTTATGCGAATTTTTTTTTTTTGAAGTGTCGGTAAAAAAATCCAACACTAAGTTTTCCATAAGTTTTGCTTCAAAAAGCTATAGAGAAAATTTGAAGCGTCATTATTGGAAAAATGTTTTGAACGTTTGAGTTTTAAATTTTTATGAAATCGCGTAACGATAACGATTTATCCTCAAACATATCTATGATAATATAAGGTATTATGAATTATGATAACTACATGCAATGTTTTTAGAAAAATTGATTAACCATGCCTTTTGTAAATGCGTCCTAATTGAAAAATAAAATATTTGTTTCAAATTAGAATATATGGCAATATTTAAATATAATATATCCTAGATTGACAAATCATCTCCGTTCAGAATCGTTTTTCGTATACAATGATTTTAACTATCATTGCATTCAAATTTAACCTACCCTAGTTTGAGGTCCACCCCACCCCCTAATGTACAGCAGAGCGGTACCCACTTGCTGACTTTTTTTTAATTTAAACAATATGTCTTAAATATACAGGATGATTGATTAAACGTAAAACACTCATTATTTCTAAAAGTATTCATGTTTTTGAAAATATTTTCTTACATAGTTTCAAATTGTTAAAAAAACAACATTTTTATAAAAAAAATATATTCTTTAATATTTTTTATCCTTATAATTTTTTAAGTTTTTTTACTTTTTTGAATGACAACATAGATTTTTAATTTCATATTCCAAAGCAGAATAATTTTTTGAGTATTTTGGTACATAAAAATCGAATTTAGGGTGAGTAGTTTATGAGTTATTCTTATTCAAAGTTTAGACAAGCGGAGTAGTGGACAAACATTTTGCGGGGGAACTCCACTCCGCGCAACTAAACTTTAAATACGTATAACTCATAAACTACTCACCCTAAATTCGATTTTTATGTATCGAATTACTCAGAAAATTATTCTGCTTTGGAATATGAAATTAAAAATCTATGTTGTCATTCAAAAAAGTAAATAACGTAAAAAATTATAAGGAGAAAAAATATTTAAAAATATAATTTTTTTATAAAAACGTTTTTTTTTTAACAATTAGAAACTATGTAAAAAAATATTTTCAAAAACATGAATACTTTTTGAAATAATGAGTGTTCAACGATGAAAAAATCACCCTGTATAACTATTAATATAGACAGTATAGAGTACATTAATTACTATTATATACACTATTAGTAGTATTATTCTAAAAATAATTTAATTACTTTTATTTAACAATAAATGAACGAAGAAAATATAAAAAAATATTTATATTAAAAATTATTTATTTATCCTTCATTAATTAAATATGTATGAAAAGCATTCTGTCGTATAAAGTATGACACGCGCCTGCCAAAAGGTTAAAATAACTTTGTCTCACTCAATACTTATACACTTTATACCTATAATTTAACTATTTGTATTTATGTTTAGATGTCTACTATAATATATAATTATGGTAACGGTGGCGGTTGCGGTGGCGGAAGAAGGGGCCGAGGTCGTGGTCGTGGAGGCCGCAATGGCCAATACAACAGAAATAGTAAGTATAGTTATTACCTACTAATTAGTTTTTATAGTTGAGTTCTATCTACATAAATGTTGTATCCAGATGTATCAAACCTTACACATATTAAACTGCAAGGCCTAAAATTTTCAATTTTTCGTACTACACATTATATTTTAATTAAACGTTTATAACACATGATGTACACAGATGATGAAGATTCTTCTGAAAATTGATTTTAATTATCAATTAGGTATATAATATTAATAAATTTAATAAATATATTAATAAATAATTTATTAATATAAATAAAAAAAATGCATTTTAAACACATATTTTTTATTTAGATAGGTATACTTAATTATTTAAGAAATATATTTTTTAAATAAATAACTGTTATGAAATTTAAAAATATAAATGTCCTAATATATACTTATTTAATTTATTAATCAACTAATTAAATTATTAAAACGACACTTTATTATCTAGTAAATTTGTTTTCTTATAGATTTGCTTTTATCAAATACTCCTTCAAAATATTCTTGTAAAGTTGCTTTTGGATGTATTTTAGAGTGTATATTTTTTTGTTTTAAACATTGAATTACAGCAGGTAATGGATTAAATTGGCTCACAGTACTCATATTAAATTTAATATAAAGTACGTTACTTAAAACATCTGGAGACAATGAGCTTCTTTTAGAAGTTTTCATAATATTATAATATGAAATCAGTCTTTCAACATCTGCTGAATGAGGCTTTGCAGCAATTATACGAGTCTGTAATTAAAATAAAATATATAATAATTAATAACCATATTATATCATTTTAATTTATTCATAAAAAATTAAATTTTAACTAGTTCTATTGTTTATAAATTAAATATTTTAATTTCTAACCACTGAAACGCCAAGTAACTTCCATGCAGTGTTTTTCAATAATTTTTTCAAAAGAATTTCAGAAATTGTTTGATTTTTTATAGTCTTAATGCCACTAGCTTCGCGATATGATGCTACAAATTCATTTAATTCATAATCTGGACAAATAATTTTATGGCAATTTTTTAACTCTGCATCAGTAACTAAATCACTCAATTTAGCCAATGGTTTCAACATGGACCAATTTGAGGTGTCTAAACGATCATTCAAGTATGTTAAGATATGTTCAATTGTATCATAGCGAATTGCGGTGAAACACCTATTTTCAGAAACATAATAATTATGTCTTTTTTTCCTATTGTATGCTTGGTCTTTCTCTTTAAAAAAATGAATAAAAAATGATAAAAAATCTGGTTGTTATCATGGGGTCCAACTCCCTGAATCGCGCTAGCCAAGATCTATAAAGAATATTCTTTATAGAATATGAATCTAGCCGCTAGCGCCTAGCGACCTAAGCAACAGGGCACAGGCACAATAAAATGTTGTAAAACGTTTTTTAGCGCTCAGTTCACAGCGTTTTATACTGTGCATTATAATATAATATACACAGTACGTATTATTACATTGTTGATTCGTAAGAGTGGTTATTCTTTTAAATGCGTAGTGAAATTGTGCGGATAAATGAAAACGCAAAAGGAAACTGGTTTTTTTTCCCCACAAAGATGCTGCTTGGTAAATATATTATATTAACTATCAAACAAGTCAATGGTACTTGTTAAATATACAACATAATGTTACACAGCTACAAATACGTTAAGTTTGTTAGTAAACAATAAGACATAATATCTATAAAAATTAAAACAAAACAGTGTACAATACATAACGCATACCAAGTCAATTGTGTTTCGTAGTATAAATTAGCTATTTTTTTTGTTACACTTTTAGGTTTGCAATTTGATTACAAACTACCAGCTGATATGTTGTGTGGAAAACATTTTGAGGGAGAAAAATATAATGTTTCTTAATTATTTGGAAAACATGTTACGTCCACATGCTATATCTACACTATGTCTAGGTATGTAAAAATTAATATAGGAAACATTAAACAGCAATAGTTTTCTAATCACTTTTTGTTTTTATTAATATTCATAGAAAAGATGATTGCGATGCAAGTATGTCTTCAGAGCTGTTGACTATTGACAAAGTTGGAATATTAGTCAATTCAACTAAAACAGTTTGCAAAATTTGTTCTTATTGCTAACTTTATACTAAATGTATGTCATGTACAACTGAAATGTATTGTAATTACAAAATACTGGCTTTTCCATTACCTAGTTCACCCGGTACGTTAATATAATTTTTATAGAGTTCCAGTTATAGTAATTAATGAATGTAATAATATTAAACTGTTGTATAGGAACACGTCATGTAAATTAGTATCTTGATATGCCATTATGTAGTGTTTTAATTTAATTTAAATACAACTCAATTAAATCATTGATTACTTCATTATAGAATAATGAATAACTGCCCGGAAAAAACTATAACTTTAGGTGTTAATGAACTGATACATATGGTAAAAAAGTTTATCTTTTTAAATACTGATTTGGATTATCTATGGTAACTAATTTCTAAAAATTATTCTAATTATATCTTTATTTCAGAAATTTAATTTCATCAAAATTTTGTTCCGGAGAGGTCGACAACATGATAATCATATTGATTGTACCTTTTATATTGGATTGATCATCGTTGAAATGTTGAGTGAGTATATTTTGATTCATTAAATATAAATTAAACAAATCAAAACACTTAATGCCGTCCCACTTTGAAATATCAGACTGCCGACTGTCAGATATGCAAATGTATGAAATGCATGACTGGTGTGGTTACAAATTCTGTATTAAAATTATGTCTAGTGATTAACATACCTATGTATATGAGTCTTGGGATTAAAATATTTTACAAGTTATGGTAACAAGACTAGCTACTAAAAATTAAATTAAACATTTTTTAATGAAAAGTAATTTAAACATGATTTAAGGTACTGCCTTGTGGTTATTCTGTAAATATATTTTTTTCATTTACTATTAGAAACAATTATCAATTTTTTAATTGCATCTTGACAAAACATTGCTATTTTTTTGTTTTACATACTACTAGGTATCTATGTGTCGTGTAGAATATTTTCTTAGCATGCAAAAATATCTTATAAAGTTATCAAAAATTTTTTATAATAATATTATTAGATACCTAGTTGGTTTATTGTTTTAAATATAGTAACATGTTTTTATAGTTATTGTTTAGATATTTGATAATTGTCTAAGTGTTCTTGTCTTACATTCACACATACTACTTCCTAATACCAAACATTAATTAATTATTTATATTGTAGTAATCATTTAGCTCTACAAATAGTGTTACTTTTGAATAATAAATTTAGTTAAATACTTTTTTAATGCTCTTTAGTTTGACGAAATAGTTATTTCCAGACATTTTAACTACTATTATTAAAATAGTCAACTATTATACAAATTGGTAGTTAACCTAAGTTGAACTTGTTCAACTTACTGAAGTCTATGTTTAATATATTTTAATTTTATAATTTTTGACACAACAAACAGAAGGAATCATTAATTTCGTAATTAACAATTCTGTCTTCTTTAGGAATGCAACTGATGGCTATCCATCAACAACACAAAGAACACGACACCCATTCTACGCATTCATTTTCCTGATGACAACGGTGTTTATCTGAGTGACAGTTACAGTTGTAACGTGCCACGTACAAGCAGTAGAATGATGTAATTTCGGATAGGTTGTTGTAAGAAATGAAAACTCTTGAAATATTTTCAAAGTGTTTTTTATTTAAAAAATTATTCTAAGTCCAATAAATTAAATAATTAAACTTGTGAAAAATATTCTAAGTCCAAATGACAAAACTATTGATCTGGGTGACGTGAAGGTGCTCACTCTAAGTCTGGTGGATTACGTCTGAAATGTGCCTAATCTGGGTCCCCTTATACATCGTCCAGGGACTCCCGCGGTAACCTCAGGTCCCTGTTGGTCATCTGCACCTGCATCCGCTTCTACCCACGCCTTGCGTCATCCGCCTGATGTCGTGCGTCAATAATAAGAATTATGTGCCTATAATATTCTACCAGGTGAGTGATTACGCACCTAGTATATTCTACCGGGTGACAATCATATAGTCATTGTCATTATTTTCCTGCGGGTAGAAAGCATACGGGCGATGATACTTTGATTGGTTTTTACCATTTGTTTTTAGGTCCTATTTTATTATACTCGAGTATTACTTGTTTGACTGCTCACCCTTAGCATAACTATATGGGTGTTGTTTGTTATACCCCTAGTGTTGTGGTTATTGTTGGCTACAGTATGTAGTAATTTATACATTATATTTAATATAAGTATCAGAGCACGTTGCACAGTATAGGCATATGTTTGTCATGTCTTCAGAATTTTCCAAGAGATAGGTCTTTAAATATGCTTTGTGAATGTTAGGATCAAACTCTAAACTAAACTTAGAGTAGTCCATAATTGTAAATGCGTAATATATTACATAAACTCCACAATTAAATGTATCTTTTGTATCGGAATGTTTTCTAAAGAGCATGCAATTAATGTTAACGTTGGACATTGTCGTTTGTCGTCACCGTATGTACAATTTGATTTCAATATTTCAAATACTTTTTTGGAACGAAGTTTTGATGGTCGATTTTTTGTGTCATATGGCATACTTGGATCCATGATGTAACACTGTATGGTTTTGAAATTTATAAAAACTACAATCCAGTGAGAATTATTATTAGCTAACCATGGTAGGAAAACCATACTGTTCTCAGTGAAAGCAAAATGCTCTTCGCCTATTTCTCTTTTTTCCATCAGCTGTATCACATTTTGACATGATAAAATGTGCGTGTTTGTTAAACCCAACTTAATAGCATAAGGCAACAAACAAATATCAATAACAAAGTTGCATAACAAATTTTTTCCAGACAATGAATCAAAATCTAGGAAGTAAAGGTCAGTCAGAATGTTATAATTTTGATCACTAGATATGTAATTATATTTTCCAACTAGATAATCTCTGTTCTTTGGCATCTTAATTGGTTTATAATACGTCAAATCTTTAGGGAGCATATTGTCGTATAAATCTATAGATTTCACTGGTAGTCGAAAAGGAGATTTATGACTGCCAGGTGTCGAAACGGATTTCATTAAACAATCATCCGACAATGGCTTACTTAAATCACGGACATCACGTCGTTAATAGGCTCATCAACAGTGAACCTAGTTATATTGTCACATTCTATGATCACAACACTTTCAATACCATCGACCACTTTGGGCGTACGGTTATTTTCATCTGCTGTAGCAGTGGTTGAAAATTTTGGGATTCTTAACGACAGGGCTTTGAAAGGACGGTACTTGGTGGAATGTTTGTGTTGTTTCTCTTTTTTCCCCCAACTTTCTATTGCGTCCAAATGGTTATGACTAGAAATTGCTGAGATTTTTCTTTTCGCATTTACTTTGGTAGTTATCTGCCGTGACTTATTGTCAAAATCAAGTGCACGCGTACAAGTGTTTTTTCTAATGTTATACTTAATTTGTTTGTGTACATTTATCACACGCTGTCTCATAAGTTTTAAAAACCGACCGCATTTCCACCTTCGGTCGCCATCAAGTATGTCAACTTTTACCGTTTTAAACCAAGACTCAACAGTAGCATTACTCTGATGGATTTCAATGCCATTGTTGGCTTTATTATTCATAATAGGTGTCCACAATGCTAAGAAAGGTACACACTTGACTATGAATTCGTGTAAATATGATTCATTATAATATTCATTAATAATTATATTATCACTATTTACAGCACAATTTAAGACTTCAGTTTTAACATGTTCTTTGATAGACTGAAATCTATAGTACATCATGGAATTACTCGTGTCGGATTCGCATAGAAATTTATTTAT